>VSMD01129764.1:0-71438 GCA_008750895.1 Mirza zaza | reverse complement strand
AGTCTGATATTTGGTTTTTTAACATAATCCCACATTTCCTGTAAACTTTGGTCTTGTTTCTTGTTTCTGTGTTCCCTTTCTTCCTCTGATTTGTTTAGAGCATAGGCATAATCTTCAAGTTCTGAGATTCTTTCTTCTGCATGGTCCATCCTGTTCTTTAGGCTTTCCACTGAATTATGAAGATCCTTGATTGTTTCCTTCATTGCCAGAATTTCTGTTTGGTTTTTCTTGATAGTCTCAATTTCTTTGGAGAATCTTTCATTCATTTCTTGTATTGTTCTTGTGGTTTCTCTATGTTGTGATTCTATTTTCTCTTCAATTCCAATCAGTTTTGTAGCAATCCATATTCGGAAACCTTCCTCTGTCAGTTTACTCAAGTCATGTAAGTTGGTGTCAGACTATGGAAAATGAGTATTTTGCTTTGGAGGTGACTTTTCTCTCTGGTCCTTCATGCTTCCTGTAAACTTACGCTGGTTCTTTCTCATCTGGATGTTTTATTGATGATCAGAGATGCAGGGAATGGATTATGAGCTAAGATCAGCGGTGCTTGGGCTGCCAGGGGCCACTGAGGATCTCCACTGAGGGGTGACGACTATCCCTTTTTCCGTGTGTCACTAATGGAGCTTTAGCCACTGCAGACCCCTGGGGAGGATCCACGGAGGATGGCGCTAGCCCTCTCTTGCCCCCCTTCCCCGGAAGAGCTCAAGCAGCTGGAATCTGTAGACTAGTTCCACTGAGGGGGTGAAAACTTTCCGCACTCCAGTGGTAGTTCTTGGGCCACTGGAGACCCTTGGGAAGGGTCCACAGAGGATGGCTCTTTCCCCCCGCCTTCTGCCCCTTCACTGGCAGAGCTCAAGTGGCTAGGGTGCGTGGGCAAGTTTCACCGAGGGGTGAAAATTATCCACACGCCTCCATCCCTGGTGGCAGGGCTTGGACTGCTGGAGATCCCTGGGGAGGGACTGCAGAGGATGGCTCCCGCCCCCGGGTCTGTCCCTTCACTGGCAGAGCTCAAGCAGCTGGGGTCCACAGACAGGATCTGCTGAGGATTGAAAACTATTGGTGCGTCCCTGCAGCGGTGGGGCTTGGGCCGCTGGAGGCCCCTGGGGAGGGTCTGCAGAGGATGGCTCTCACTCCGCTTTCTGTCCCTTTACTGGTAGAGCTCAGGCGGCTGGGGACCACGGACAAGTTCCGCGGAGGGGCTAAAACTATCTGTGAGTCCCCGCGTCGGCGGGGTGTGTGACGTTGGAGACCCCTGTGGAGGGTCCGTAGAGGATGGGTCTCACCCCACCTCTGTCCCTTCACCAGGAGAATTCAAGGGGCTGGGAACCGCGGACGAGTTTCGCCAAGGGGCAAAAGCTCTCAGTGTGTCCCCGCAGAGGCAGGGCTTGGGTCGCTGAGGAACTCTGGGGAGGGTCTGCAGAGGATGGTTCTCACCCTGCTTTCTGTCACTTCACCGGCAGAGCTCAGGTGGCTGGGAACCGTGGATAAGTTCCTGGGAGGGGTGAAAACTATCTGTATGTCCTCGCAACGGCGGGGCGTGGGTCGCTGAAGACCCCTGGAGAGGGTCCCCAGAGGATGGTTCTCACCCCACCTTCTGTCCCTTCACCGGCAGGGCTCAGGGTACTGGGAACCCGGGCAAGTTCCGCCAAGGGGCAAAAACTACCGGCGCGTACTCGCCGTCTAAGCCGCAGGAAATCCCTGCGGAGTATCTGCAGAGTCTGGGACCCGCCGGCAAGTCCGCTGTGGGACGGGAACTAAAACGCGCACTCGCAGTCTAAGCTGCTGGAACTCCTCGCGGAGTATCAGCGGAGGCTGGGACCCGCCGGCAAGTTCTGCCGCGGACGAAAGCTGCCTGCACGTCCCGCAGCAGCGGAGCTTGGGTCTCTGGAGATCCCAGGAGGTTCCCGGAGGATGGCTCTCATTCCCCTCTTCCGCTCCCTCCCTTGCAGCGCTTGGGCCGCCGCCTGAGTCCACCCGGTTACTCAGTCAAATGAGCAATCTGTCTCACTGTTCTGTCCCTTCACAAGTGAGGCGTAAGCCTCTAGTTTTATAGTTCTCCCAGCAATGGCGACCTTACACGGTGCCCTGGAGATTTCAAATTACTTTCTCCTCCTGCCTCCTCTCCAACCTGCCTGCCCGTCCGTGTTACCTCTTCACGCTGTCTTCAGGCACTTCTCTGCTTGAGTGGGTGTGGAGGTCGGTGAGGGAGAAGCTGCTCTCCTGTAGGAAGGAGCGCACAGCCGTTTGGCTGGCCGCTAAGGGCGGCCAGCTTACACTCCAATCCCCGCAGTACCACTTGGATTCTCAGAACTTCACAGTAAATCCACTGAGTCATTTTCTTCCTTTTCCCGGCGCTGCTGCCCCTCGAAGCTTCCCTGTAGTTCCGTGAAGCTGATCCTGTAGGACAACTACCCGCTCGAGTGATTCAGGCCGCCTTCTTCACCTCCCACTCCAAGAGCAAAGAGCAAGGAGGTCATCCCTAGTCCACCATTTTTGACAATCTAAAGATACTAATTCTTGAGATGAAAAATAATGATTCTAAAGATCACCTCTTCATCCATCCAGGATTATAAAAGCGCCAAATATTTCAAGACAGAAAAAAATTTTAAAAAGCACAAGTAAACAAAAAGTAAAAACTAAAAGCTATATAGAGATAAGCATAGTTAAATCAGGAAGTACATAATTCTATACTTTTACTATACATAATGTATTAATAGATGATTAATATATATGTATATTAATAAAAACAAGATTATAATGTATATACTGTTTTATAATCTGCTCTTCCAATTAAGAAATAATAAACATATTTTAAATGAATAAATATATATTTACATTAATTTAATGAATAAATGATATCACATGTGAATATATAATAATTCAGTGAAAACATCTGTAATATTTATTGGATTTTTAATATATACCAACTCTTCACCATAAAAAACACAATATTATGTTGCACATATTTATATCTGAACTTTATAATACACCCATGATTATTTCATTAAGTTAGAATTCCAAAAGTAGAATTGCATGATTAAAAGGTAAGACAATTTTAAAGAATTTCTCATACTGAACAGGGAAAAATTGAAAGCATTCCTTCTTAGAATCGGAACTGGACAAGTTTGCCCTCTATTACCACTTCTATTCAACATAGTGCTGGAAGTCCTAGCCAGAGCAATCAGACAAGAAAAGGAAATCAAGGGCATCCAAATGGGGGAACAAGAGGTCAAACTACTGCTCTTTGCTGATGATACTATCTTATATCTAGAAAACCCCAATGATTCTGCCATGAATCATTGGAATTGACAACTGGAATTGACAAACAAATTCAGCAAAGTCTCAGGTTACAAAATCAATGTACAGAAATCAACAGCATTCCTATATGCCAACCACAGTCATACTAAGAACCAAATCAAACACTCAATACCCTTCACAATAGCAACAAAGAAAATAAGATACCTAGGAACATATTTAACTAGGGAGGTGACTAGAAAACACTGAGGAAGGAAATAGCAGAGGACAAAAATGCTGGAAAACCATACCACGTTCAGGGGTCGCCAGAATCAACATTGTTAAAATGTGTATACTACCCAAAGTGATCTACAGATTCAATGCAATCCCTAATTAAAATACCAACATCATTTTTTGCAGATCTAGAAAAATAATTCTACACTTCTTATGGAACCAGAGAAGACCCCCATAGAGCAAAAGTAATCTTAAGCAAAAAGAAAAAATGGGAAGACTGGGGAAATTGGAATCAATTTATCAGACTTCAAGCTACACTACAAGACTATAGTAACTAAAATAGCATGGTATTAGCATAAGGACAGGGACATAGACCAATGAAACAGAACTGAAAACCCACATATAAAACCATTCTCGGCCGGGTGCGGTGGCTCAAGCCTGTAATCCTAGGCCGAGGTGGGCGGATCGTTTGAGCTCAGGAGTTCGAGACCAGCCTGAGCAAGAGTGAGACCCCATCTCTACTATAAATAGAAAGAAATTAATCGGCCAACTAATATATATAGAAAAAATTAGCCGGGCATGGTGGCACATGCCTGTAGTCCCAGCTACTTGGGAGGCTGAGGCAGCAGGATTGCTTGAGCCCAGGAGTTTGAGGTTGCTGTGAGCTAGGCTGACGCCACGGCACTCACTCTAGCCTGGGCAATAAAGTGAGACTCTGTCTCAAAAAAAAAAAAAAACATTCTCATATAGCCATCTAATCTTTGACAAAGCAGACAAAAATATACACTGGGGAAAAGAATCCTTATTAAATAAATGGTGCTGGGAAAATTGGATAGCCACATGTAGAAGACTGAAACAGGATGCGTACCTCTCACCTCTCACAAAAAGCAACTCACAGTGGATAAAAGACTTAAACATAAGGCATGAAAAGAAAATGTTGGAAAAACTCTTATAGACATTGGCCTAGGCAAAGAATTTATGAAGAAGACCCCAAAGGCAATCACAAAAACAACAAAAATAAATAAATGGGACCTGATCAAATTAAAAAGCTTTTGCACAGCCAAGGAAACTATCACGAGAGCAAACAGACAACCTACAGAATGGGAGAAAATATTCGCATGCTACACATCTGATAAAGGGCTGATAACTAGAATCTATACAGAACTCAGGAAAATCAGCAAGCCAAAAAAAAAAAAAAAACCATTAAAAAGTGGGCAAAGGACATGAACAGAAACTTTTCAAAAGAAGATAGCCTAATGGCCAACACATATATGAAAAAATGCTCAACATCTCTAATCAGGGAAATGTAAATCAAAACTAGACTGAGCTATCACTTAACTCCAGTACAAATGGCCTTAATCAAAAAGTCTCAAAAAAATAAATGTTGGCGTGGATGCAGAGGGGTAGGAATCCTCATACATTGCTGGTAGGACTGCAAACTAGTGTAACCTCTGTAGAAAGTAATGTGGAGATACCTCAGAGAGCTATAAGTATAACTACCATTTGATCCAGCAATCTCATTACAGGGCAATCACCTGAGGAAAAAAAGACATTGTATAAAAAAGACATCCACACTAGAATATTTATAGCAGCACAATTCACAATTGCAAAGATGTGGAAACAACCCTAGTGCCCATCAATACATGAGTGGATTAATAAAATGTGATAAATGTATACCATGGAGTTCTACTCAGCCACAAAAACGATGGTGATCTAGCACCTCTTGTTATCCTGAATTGAGCTGGAGCCCATTCTACTAAGTGAAGTATCACAAGAATGGAAAAACAAGCACCACATGTATTCACCATCGAAATGGTATTAACTGATCAACGCTTATGTGTTGCAGTGTTACATATGGCAGTAACATTCATCAGATGTAGGGCAGGCGAGAGGGGAGGAGGGGATGGGTATATTCACACCTAACATGTGCGCTGTGCACCATCTGGGGAATGAAGACATTTGAAGCTTTGACTCGGGAAGGGTAAAGGCAATATATGTAACTTGAACATTTGTAGCCCCATAATATGCTGAAATAAAAAAAAGAAAGAAAAACTGACCTCCAAAAAGGATATACCCAAAAAGACCTACCCATAAAATAAGCCCTAGCAGGATTTCTAACCATTTGTGCAACATAAGCCCTACCCCAAAAATAAGACCTAGTGATGGGCGTGGCTACGCAGTGTATATGCACAACCCATGCATTTTGTGGCGGAGTGGTAAAGAAGACGAACAGCCCTTCTCATCTGCTCCATTGTGACAGCTATTATCCCAGAGGTGACCGGAAAGGTGCGGGCAGCCCCACCTACAAGGTCGGCTTCCCCTGTCAGGTCCCGGCCATCCTGTGCGTGCTGCAAGCTGAGGCTTTGAGGGGAAAATAACACAACTCCTGAAAATAAGCCCTAGGGTATCTTCTTGAGGAAAAATAAATATAAGACCCTGTCCTATTTTTGGGGAAACATGGTACCAATTTAGACCCCTACCGGCAATGTATCAGAATACCTACATCTAGAAATTTTTCTCATAAATACTGAATGTTACCATTTTCTATTTACTTCAGACAAGTTTATAGCCAAAAATATCCCACAACTTTAACATGTATGTAATTACTACATTTTGTTACACATTTTGCTTATGTTAAAAGCAGTCATTTATTTTTATTCTTTTCTGACTGCATAAATATCACTTTTGCAAATTTTTCTATCAAGTTGTCTTTTTCTTATTAAATTGGCAACAATTTAATATGTGCTATACATTACAGATATTAACCTTTGGGAATATTTATTGCAGTTATTTTTCATGATAAGTTTATAATCTATTTTATTAAGTATTTAAAAAAACATTTTATGTAGTAAAATTATCAACCTTTTTCTTAAAGACTTCAATCTTTGGTGCTATCCTTAGGAAAGTGACTCACTTTCAAATCATATAAAAATTTGCCAATATTTTCTTGGTTTTTCTCATAACTTCTTACTTTTTAAAGATTTAAACATTTACTTAATCTAGAATTCATTTTGATATATGAGGTATGAGCTTAATGTTCTTTTTATACAAATTTCAAATTTCCAGATGGTAGTAGCAATAGCAATGACTGATCTTTATCATATACTAAATTTTTACATTGCATTTATGATATTTATAGGTTTTATATTCTAATTCTTTAATCTGTGAGTCTATTACATTTTGAGAAAGATTATTTTGCTTTATAGTAGCATTTCTCTATTTGATAGGAAAAGAGCACACATTAATTTTCTTTTTCATATTTTTAGCAAATATTTTCCATTTTATTTAGAAATGAATTTTAGAATTATTTTGTTAAGATACCTCCTTTACCAAATTCACTTGGTACTCTCTGCAATTAGATTAAACTCAGAAAAAACTCTCTACAAAATGAAATGCTCCCATCCTGGAACACTGTATATTTGTACATAATGAAGCCTCTTTTCTATTACTTTGTGATGTCTTCACATTAGTTCTACATATTATTATACTTGCTAAGTAAATACATATAGAAATTATATCTTATGCCTCAATAGTGAATAGGACATCTTTGGCAATATATTTTCTATGTGAGTATAGCTAATATAAGAGAAGTTGATTTGTTTTCTAAGTGAACCATCTAACATAAATTCTTATTGGTCTTAATGACTTGTCAGTTGGTCTTCCTGAGTTATTCAACTAGACAACAATAATCTATGAATAATAGTAATAATATACATGTGCTATGGTTTGAATGATAGAGTTTCTCTACAATTCATGTTGAAACTTAATCCCCCTATGCAATTGTATTAGGAAGTGGAACATTTTGGAAAATAACCAAGTCACAATTGGGAATAGTACCCTTATAAAAAGGCTTGGGGGAGTAAGTTTGTTCTTTTTGCTCTCTCTGCCATGGGAGGAAACAGAAGGTGCCATTTATGAGAAACAGGCTTTCATCAGACAATGAATCTGCCTAGGTCTTGATCTTGGACTTCCCAGCCTCCAGAACTGTGAGAAGCAAATTTCTGTTGTTTATAAGTTACCCAGTTTAACATATTTTGTTATAGCAGCAGACTGACACACATGACTCATTACAATATTTATAATTTATTCTTTTGAACATTTATTCAATAGAATTTCTAAAGCATTGATTAGAGGCATCTTCACCTAACCCCTGATGTTCCTATAAATAAATGTTTTTAGTGTTCCACTAATTAAATCTATGGAGGCTGCTGAATTTCCCAAGATGTCCCTTATCATGTTATTGAAATATTATACCACTTATAAGTTTTGTTTTTAAATCAAGAAGGCAGGCTGCAGGTTATAAAATGCTTTTCTAGAATACATCAAGATACTTCATCTCCTTAACCTAGTTATGTGATATATTATGCTAACAAATTTTTTAGAATATCAAACCATCCTTGCATTTCTTGAATAAATCCCACATACTAGTGTGAAATTACTCTCTTAAAACACTCAGAATTGCCAATTTATATTTTTTTTTTTTTTTTGAGACAGAGTCTCACTTTATTGCCCAGGCTAGAGTGAGTGCCGTGGCGTCAGCCTAGCTCACAGCAACCTCAAACTCCTGGGCTCAAGCAATCCTCCTGCCTCAGCCTCCCAAGTAGCTGGGACTACAGGCATGTGCCACCATGCCCGGCTAATTTTTTCTATATATATTAGTTGGCCAATTAATTTCTTTCTATTTATAGTAGAGATGGGGTCTCACTCTTGCTCAGGCTGGTCTCGAACTCCTGAGCTCAAACGATCTATATTTTATTTATTTTATTTTTTATCTATAATTATAAGTGAGATCATTATTATTATTATTATTATTATTATCTTAGGGTGCTAGTTTTGTCAGATTTTGGTATCAAGATAAAGCTAGATGAAATGATAAAGCTAGATGAAATTTTCTGGAGGTAAATGCTCCTATTAAGAACTAAGAGGGAAAGTAAAAAATGTAAAGAAAACATATGTTTAAAAATACCAGAGTGCTGTAAAGCAATGAGAACTAAAAGGAATAAAATTGAAGAGGGGATGAAACATTTAAAAGGTGAGCTGAGGGTCTGCAGCTGTCCCTGGGGCCATGTGCCAAACCTAGGCATGGACAACAGACTAAGAATCTTAAGAACAGGCAGATAATAACTACTAGGGGTGGAGGAAAAAACATGGAATTTTTGCTGTTTCCAAGGGGCTAGAGTGCCAAAATCAGAGATTTGAGGACCAGTTTGCCTCTGAAAATATTTTCTGAATTCTAAAACTACACAGCTGAGGAAAATAACGGTTTAAGCCAAAACCCTTGAGAAACAAAGTGAGATTTCCAACAGTTTCCTAGTGTTTTAGAGAAAAAGACTCGCTAGTAGAAGATGCATAAAAATGGTGGAAGATGTCTTATTTCATTTGGGCTGATGTAACAAAATACCATGGACTGGGTAGCTTATAAACAATAGAAATCTATTTCTCACAATTCTGGAAGCCAGGAATTTCAAGATCAAAGCACCAACACATTTGGCACCTGGTGAGAGCCCATGTCCTGGTTCATAAAAGGAGACTTCTTGCTGCATCTTCACATGGTGAAAGGAACAAAGCAGCTCTCTGAAGTCTCTTTTATAAGCATACTAATCCCATTTGTGAGGGCTCCACCCTCATGATCTATCATCTTCCAAGGCCTTACCTCCTAATGTCATCACACTGGTTATTAGGTTCAACATATGAATTTTTGGAGGTACACATTCAGAGCATGGGAGGAGATGAAAGCCCTTGAGGGAGTGGTAAATTGACAGTGACAATCACCAACCACTTTTTTCCTATTGGTAATTGCTAATCTGCTAAGATTCCTCCTCAAGACATTTGCCAAATTCTAAAACTGAAGAATGAAGGAGGCTGAATAGATAAGGTTTCTCTGAAAAGCAGAAATTTCTTTTGTCCTTTTTGGTGCTGAAGAGACAATGACATGCCAGACTCTTATCAAAAGTCATGCAGAACCACATCCTAGCAACAGGGGCAAACCAGAAGTATACTACAACTGCAATCCAGTCGTAACCCAGATCAGTCCATGATTGAAGTAAGGTGATCAGCCTCAAACCACGACCACTTGTCCATACTGCCTACTTAGTAAAGGAAAGGGTGAACCTTTTCTGGTGGAAGATAATATCACTTGGAATCTCTATATATTTCAGACATAATGTCTAACATCAACCAAAAAATACTAGGAAGAGACAGGACCATATGATTGAAAACCAACGAAAAAAATCAGAAACAAAGCTAGGTAAAATATACATAAGAATTAGTGTAGGACTTTAAATGACTATGACTAATATGTTCAAGAAAATAGAGAAAAGATAGACAAAAACATGGAGAGTTTTATCATAGAATATCAGTTTATATAAAAAAATTAAAGGGTATTTTAGAACTACTAAATGAAATATATCTGAAATTCTAACTCATAAATTTCTTTTTTTATTTCTACCAAGGCTTTCATAATGTCTTTGTGCTAATTACCTTAAAGATAATAAAAAGATAAGCAGACATGATACTGTGGACCATTGTCAAAATAAACAAAATGTAACAGTCAAAGAAAAATGATGGAAGAGGCCTTTAAACATCATTAAGGGTCAATAAATATAGCATGAGTTTTTATATACTGAAAAGCTTCTTGGCCAGTTACAACAAAAACTAACATCTTTCACAAAACTAGATTTTAAGGGCATGTTTTTTTTAATTACTTATCAAGGGCAAAGTAAGAGCAACTGTCACTTACAGGAAGGTGTGTGAATACAGCAAAGGTGCTCCGCAGAAAGGCAATGAGGTCTACTAGGTAATCACTGGCTTTGTTTCCCAAATCTCCTGTCATCCAGTCATAATCTGCCAGCTGTAGAAACTGGTCAATCTTCTGGTTTAAGTTGGTATAAATCTCTTCTTCAGCTGCATGTCTAGCATCCTGTGAAATAACATAAAAATGGGAAAAATCATTAGATTTCCAGTATTCACAAGGCAGAAATTTATATGAGCTTGAAGCTATCTCATGCTTATACCCATTAAGTAACATAATTGGGAATATGGAGTCATATCACAGTCTCCCTTAATTTTTCTTTTTTCAAAAGCACTCTAATCTTTCCTATATTGTCTATAAGAAAAGCTATTGTTTAATATTTTGCTTCACTAAATAGGGACACTGCCTTCACTACCCTCAACTTCTGCACCCTTCTTTACTTTCTTATCTCTGTCCAAAATTAAACTTGTTCTCAGGAGTCTAATTGCTTCCATCTCTTCTGGGACACTAAGAAGCTTCCTTCTTATAATACCAACCTCTATATATCCTCTAGTTCCTTCACAATGCTTATATGTATCCTGAAGTATATATTGATACACTGTGATGTTTCCTAATATGAGTTTTAAGTAACAATAATCCTAAATGATGCAAAAAAGAAAAAAAGCAAAGAGTTCCTAGATCACGTAAATTTGAGATACTCTGTATAAGAGATCCATGATTTACACTAGCATAGTACAGGCTCTAAGAGGTATGGTGGGATTCATGCTCTTACAAAAATATTTTCAGGACAAACGAGTAGACATTACACCAGGGCAATCATTATTTCAATACTAAAAATCCATCAACATGGATTGATTTAGGGTAACGGACTACTTACTATCACAGCCAGTATTCGTTTTTCAGTCTGAGGTTACTTAATCTGTATTTAATATTCTCTACTTAAAACTTTGACTTTCCATAGCTTTCATAAAATGGTTTTCTCCTGGCTTTCTTTTCACTTCTTTGGCTGCCATCTCACTTTGTTTAGGTGATTTAATTAATTCCTATAACTGCCAGTATCTCTGTCTTCAATATGGATCTATTCCAAACCCACTCTAATTAAAGAACCATATATGTGAGTGTGCCATAGGTATCTTTGACCCACAGAAAGTTTGAAATAAGTAGGTCTAGGTCTAGACTCATCATATTCCCTACTCTTCACCTATTCCATTCAGATCAAAGCAGAAATCTAAGCAACATATTGGATTCCACTCTTTCCTTAACAGTCATGAAATAAGTTCAATAAATTCTAACTCCAAAATTTCTCTCTGACCTGTCCCATCCTCTACATTTTCACTTTTTTAATGTCTGCATAATTTTGCAATATATCAATGTACTATAATATAGTTAGTGACTATGTTTACTTATATAAATAATGCTATTTAAAAATTTTGGTTGACAAAATTATATACATTTACCATGTACAATCTGATGTTTTCAAATATGTATACATTGTATAATAGCTAAATTGAGCTAATTAACATATGTATTATCTCACATACTTAATCACTTTTATCGTGGTGGGAATACTTAAAAATCTACTCTCCTAGTGATTTTTAAGAATATAATACATTATTTTTAACTATAGATACTATGTTGTACAATAGATCTCTTGAACTAATTCCTCCCATCTAAATGAAATTTTCTATCCTTTGACTAAACTCCCCAACCCCTTCCCCCAGCTCCTCTTAAACATCATTCTACTCCATTGCTATAAATTCAACACTTTAAGATTCCACAGATACGTGAGGTAACACATACCTGCCTTTCCATGCCTGTCTTATTTCACTAAATATAATGTCCCCCTGGTTTATCCATGTTGTTGCAAATGACAAGATTCCCTTCATTTATAAGGCTATATAGTATTCATTTGTGCATACATGCCACATTTTCTTTATGCATTCAACTGTTGATAGACACTTACTTTGACACAATATCTTGGCTATTGTGGATAATGCTGCGATGAACATAAGATTGCAGACATCTCTCTGACATACTGATTTCATTTCCTCTCAATATATACTCAGTATTAGGATTGCTGAATTACATGGTAGTTCTATAACAATTTTTTTTGAAGAACCTCCATACTGTTTTTTCTGTGATGGCTGTACTAATTTACTTTCCCACCAACAGTGTACAAGGTTTCCCTTTTCCCTACATCCTCTCCAATACTTATTATCTTTGTCTTCTGATAATAGCCATCATAACAGGTATGAGATGAAATCTCATTATGTTTTTAATTTGCATTTTTCTGATGATGAGTGATGTTGAGCATTTTTAAAGAATTTTTATAAATTTTTCTTTTTAAAAGAATTTTTTTCTTTTTCTTTTTTACTGAAATGTAGCAGTTGGTGTAAAATGCAGGTGCATTACTTTAAGCATTTTTTTCATATACGTGTTGGCCATTTACATATCTTCTTTTGAGAAATGTCCATTCAATTCCTTTGCTCCATTTTTAATTAAGTTGTTTTCTTGATATTGAGTTGTTTGTGTTTCTTATATATTTTGAATATAAACCTCTTATCGGATGTATGGTTTGCAAATATATTCTCCCATTTTATAGGTTGTCCCTTCACCCTGTTGATTGGTTCCTTTGCCGTACAAAAACTTTTCAGTGTGATATAATCAATCCCATTTGTCTATATTTGCTTCTGCAGTTTGTGCTTTTGGGGTCATATCCAAAAACATTATTGCCCCAGCCAGTGTCATGGAGTTTTTTCCCCAATATTTTTTTCTAATAGTTTTACAGTTTCAGGTCTTCTGTTCATCTTTAATCCATTTTGAGTTGAGTTTTGTATATGTGTGGGATGAAGGACTAATTTCATTCTCATGCCTCAGGATATCCAGCTTTCCCAACACCATTTATTAAAGAGATTATCCTTTCCTCGTTGGGTGTCCTTGACATCTCTGTCAAAAATTCATTGACAGTAAATTCATGGATTTCTTTCTTTCTCTATTCTGTCCCATTGGTCTATGTGATTACTTTTATGCCATAATGGAGCTGTTTTCATTACTATAGCTTTGTAGTAGATTTTAAAGTCAGGTAGTGTGAGTTATGCTTCCATCTTTGCTCTTTTGCTCTTTTTGCGCAAGATTGCTTTGGGTATTTGAGGGTTTTGGTGGTTCCATATGGATTTTAGGACTGTTTATTCTATTTAATGAAAACTGTCATTGGAATTTTGATAGGAATTGCATTTAATCTGTAGATCACTTTTAGTATGAACATTTTAACAATATTAATTCTTCCAATCTATAAACCTATAATATCTTTTCATTTGTGTCTTCAATTTCTTTCATCAATGTTTTATAATTTTCAACAAGTCTTCCTCCTACTAGTCTTTTAATGAGCACTTCTAACTTATATCTTTACATTACTTGTATAATAATCTTAGAATGTCCTTGAGTATCCATGTTGCTAAAGTTTTTTTTCATTAAAGACTATTTTTTAGCATTTTAGGTTTAAAGAAAACTTAAGCAGAAAGTACACAGTATTGGCATATACCACTTCCCTCCCCATACTCTCATGCTATTACTCCTATTAAAACCTCCAGCATTAGTAAGATACATTTTTTTAAACAGATGAGTCAATGACAATCTTTTATTTTTAACTAAAGTCCATAGTTAACATTAGGGATTCTTTGTGCTACACAATTCTGCGAGAATTGAAAATTGTATTATGTCATATATTCACCATTACAATATCATACAGAATAGTTTCGCTGCCCTAAAACTCTGCTACACTACACCTATTTATCCCTTCCCCAAATCCTGGTGACCACTGATCTTTTTATTGTCTCCATTGTTTTGCCTTTTCCAGAATATCATATAATTGGAAACACACAGTATGTAGCCTTTTTAGATTGGCTCCTTTCCCTTAGCAATGTACACTTACGGTTCCCCCGTATCTTTTCATGGCTTGATAGCTCATTTCTTTTTATCATTTAATAATATTTTATTTATGTATGTGTCACAATTTGTTGATACATTCACCTATTAAAGGACATCTTCATTGCATCCAAGTTTTAGCAGTCATAAATAAAACTGCTATAACATCTGTGTGCAGGTTTTGTATGGACATACGTTTTCA
The DNA here is from genome assembly GCA_008750895.1 of Mirza zaza. Lineage (NCBI taxonomy): Eukaryota > Metazoa > Chordata > Mammalia > Primates > Cheirogaleidae > Mirza > Mirza zaza. The sequence goes on along the minus strand of VSMD01129764.1, from coordinate 57,093 downwards.
ACTCACTTGGGTAACACCAGGAGTGCAACTGCTGGATCACATGGTTAAGACTACGTTCAGCTTTGTAAGAAACTGACAAACTGTCTTCTAAAATGGCTGTTCCATTTTGCATTAGCACAGGCAATGAATGAGAGTTATTGTTGGGGCAGCAATTGGTATTGCCAGTGTTTTATATTTCAGCCATTCTAATAGGTGTGTAGTGGTATTTCATTATTGTTTTAGTTTGCAATTCCCTAATGACAAATGATGTGAAACATCTTTTCATATATATATATTTGTCATCTGTATATCGGGTGTATATCTGACATATTTGGTGAGGGATCTGTTCGGAAGTCTTGCCCATTTTTTAATTGATTGCTTTTCTTATTATTGACTTTTTCTAATTGTTGACTTTTACTTATTTTGTATAAGTCCCTTATCACATATGTGTCTTGCAAATAATTTCTCCCAGTTTGTAGCTTGTCTTTTCATACTCTTAACAATATCTTTCCTACAGCAAGTTTTCAATTTTAATGAAGTCCAAATTATCATTTTTTTCTTTCATGGATCATGCTTTTAGTGTCTTATCTAAAAAGTCATTGCCAAATCCAAGGTCATCTATATTTTCTCATATGTTATCTTCTAGGCGTATTATAGTTTTGCATCTTACACTTAGGTTTTTTGAATGAATTTTTGTGAAAGGGAGAGAGTCTGTGTCTAGACTCTTTTTTTAATAATTTTTCCTTTTATTTCCTCATATTATGGGGGTACAAATATTGTTAGGGTTACATATATTGCCCGTGTCACCTCTCCCCCACCCTGCCATGCCAGAGCTTCAAGCATGTCCAACCCCCAGGTGGTGCGCACCACACCCATTATGTAAGTATACACCTTTCCCCTCCTCCCCCCTCCCACCCGCCCACCTCCCGATAACAGTTTTTTTTTAGACATTTTGGTTACATTGTATATCTTTGCTTCTCTCTAAAAAGGGTTAAAGGAAATCCCTTCCCCCCCACAATGCTTGCCACATCCCTAAGATGTGGGTCTCCCACTCCCCTGAATCCCTGATGAACACTACCACTATTTGAGCACCATAGTTTTAATCAGTCAGTACCAATTTGATGGCAAGTAGATGTGTAGTCCATTTTCCAGATCTTGTGTCGCCTTGCTTTTGTATAATGGGCTTAAGCTTAATCCAGGATGGCATAAACGGTGCTAGCTCACTGTCGTTTCTTAGAATTGAGTAATAGTCTATTGTGAGCATATACGACATTTTAGTTATCCACTCATGAATTGACAGGCACTTGGGTTGTTTCCATGACCATGCAATCGTGAATTGTGCTGCCATAAACATTCAGGTGCAGTTGTCTTTATAATAGAGTGTCCTATGTTCTTTTGGGTAGATCCCCAACAATGCGATTGCTGGGTTGAATGGTATTTCTATTGTTTTTTACATGTGATATTCAGTTGTTCAAGGACCATTTGTTGAAAAGAATCTCCATTGACTTGCCATTGCTCTTTATTGATGATCAGTTAACTATAATTGTGTGGGCCATTTCTGGGCCCTATATTCTGTTCCACTGATCTATTTGTCTACTCTTTCACCAACACCACACTGTCTTCATTACTGTAGCTTTGTAGTAAGTCTTGAACACATTATCTATCCTCCAACTTGTTCTTCTCTTTCAATACTGTGTTGGCTACTCTGGGTGATTTCATTTTCCATTTAAACTATAGAATAGATTTGTCAATATCCATAAAATAACTTGCTAGGATTTTGACTGGAATTGCATTGAATCTATACATCAAGTTAAGAAGAACTTGGATCTTTATAATATTGAGTCCTCCTATAAATGAACATGAAATATATCTCCATTTATTCAATCTTCTTTGATCTCTTTCATCAGAGTTTTATAGTTTTCCTCACATTAGATCTTACATATATTTTGACAGATTTATATCTAAGTATTTTTATTTTTCAGTGCTAATGTAAATTTAATTGTGTTTTTAAATTCAAATTCCGGTTGTTCACTGCTAGTGTAAAAGAAAGCAATTGACCTTTGTATATTAACCTGTATCCTGAACCTTGCTGTAATCACATATTAGTTTCGGCAGTTTATTTCTTTGGGATTTTCTACATAGTCAATCATGTTTTCTGCAAATAAAAGAGTTTTATTTCTTCCTTCTCCATATGTATATCTTTTATTCCTTTTTCTTGTCTTGTTGGCTATTGACTAGGAGCGATGTAAGAGGACATCCTTCCTTGTTCCTGATTAGTGGGAAAACACCTAGTTTCTTACCATTAAATATGATGTCAGCTGCAGGGGGGTTTTGGTAGATGTTCCTTATCAATTTGAGAAAATTCCCCCATCTTCTAGTTTGCTGAGAGTTTTTATCATGAATAGGTATTTTTCTGTATCTATTAATATAATCATATAATTTTTCTTTTTTAGTCAGTTGATGTCATGGATTATAATAATTGATTTCTGAATGCTGAACCAGCCTTGTTGACCTAGAATAAATCTCATTTGGTCATGGTGTATAATTCTTTTTATGCATTGTTGTATTTGATTTGCTAATATTTTACAAGAATTTTTTCAGTCATGTTCATGTGTGATATTGTTCTATAACTTTCCTTTCTTGTAATGTCTGGTTTGGGTATTAGGGGAATGATAAATAAGTTAACTCATAAAATAAGTTAAGAAGTATCTCATCTACTACTATTTTCTGTAAAAAACTGTAGAGACTTGGCATAATTTCTTCCTTAAATTCTTGGTAGAATTCACCAGAGAACCCATCTAGGTCTGCTGCTTTCTGTTTGTAAGGTTATTAATTACTGATTCAATTTCTTTAATATATATAAGGCTACCTGGATTATCTATTTCTCACAGTAAGAGTTTTGGTATATTGTGTCTTTTAAGGAATTATCTATTTCATGTGGGTTTTCAAACCATAGGTAAGGAGTTTTTAATACTATTCCTTTCTTGTTCTTCAACATGTCCATGGATGGGATCGGTAGTGATGCCCATCTTTCATTTAGTCTTAGCAATTGTGTCTTCTTTTTTTTTCTTGGTTAATCTAGCTCAAGGTTTATCAATTTTATTAATCTTTTCTAAGAACTAGCTTTTGATTTTGTTGATTTTCTCTATGATTTTCTGTTTTCATTTTACTCATTTTTTCTCTAATTTGTATTATTATTTTCTTCTGCTTACTTTGGATTTAATTTGCTTTTTATCTAGTTTCCTGAGGTGGAATCACAGATTATTAAATTTATATCTTTCTTCTTTTCTAATATATGGTATTGATACAAATTTCTCTCTAAGCAATGTTTTCACTATATCCCACAAATATCGTGTTTTCATTTTCATTTAGTTCAAAATATTTTTTAATTTCTCTTGAGACTCTTTCCTTCGTTCATGTTTTATTTTGAAATAGGCTGTTTAATCTCCAAATAATGTGGGATTTTCTAGCTAACTTTCTGTTACGATTTCTACTTTAATTCCATATGGTCTAAGAGCAAGTTTTATATGATTTCTATTTTTTAAAATTTGTTAAAGGGTGTTTAATTGTCCTGAACATGGTATGTCTTCACGAATGTTCTGTATGAGCTTGAGAAGAATGTGTACTCTGCTGTTGTTGGATGAAATCTTGTATAAATGTCAATAAGATCCAGTTGATTGATGGTGCCATTCAGTTCAGTGCTATCCATACTGATTTTCTGACTCCTGGATTTGTCACTTACTGATAGAAGAGTTTTCTAAGAAATTTTAGCTGGATTAGATATAAACATATAAAATAATTTTTTAGTGTTTTTCAAAATACTCAATTTTTTCTCCTTGGATCTTGTAAAGTAGTGAATAATTTTAAATAATTTTCTAATACTAATCATTTTTGAATTCCTAACTTATTTTAATCTCTCATTTTATTTAAGTATGTACTTCTATATTTTATTTTGTGTATGATTTTCACATCAATATTTACCTTTAAGTGTTCAGATAATTTCATGTGGTTTCTCTGTATTTTGAATCACTTTATGCTGATTTTGAAAAAAATAATTGAGATACTTTACTTTTCTTTATAATCTGAAATAATTTAAGTTATACAGCAATTATCTATTTCTTAAAGACCTAAATGAAATCTTCTGGACCTTGCCCTATTTTAAAGTCTTTGACAATGCTTTCATTTCTTTCATGGTTATTAATCAATTTGGGTTTTATAATCTTTTTGAGTCACTTTTAGTAATATATTTTCCTACAGATCCTCAAATTATTAGCACATAGTTACACAAAGTCTTCCAGGTATTTAACTTTTTCTTATTCTGAATTTTGAGTAATTGTGATTTATTCCTTCTTTTTTTCTTCTCCATTCCTTCCTTCTTTTCATTCTTCCTTCTTTCAGTTCTTCCTTCCTTTCCTTCCTATCATTCCTTCCTTCCTCTTAATTAGGCAAGGCAGAATGTTTCTTCTTTAAAATGCAATATATCTTGTTTGAAATCTTTCAAAGACTTTAGAATAAAATCCAAATATTCTATCAATACAAAACAAAGTGCTTCGAAGGTTGACATTTACCTACTTCTATATCTCACTGCCATCCTTACTCTACCCTGAATATATATGGCTTTCATTTATTATTTTATCTTTGTATACACAGTTAAAATGTCCCTCACTCCCTACCCATCCTTTCTCTGCCTGGAAACCTCTGCTAGTCCCAAGACCCCTTGCAACTCATCCCTTATTTGGGAAGTCTTCCTTGGAGGTACCAAAGCTGGAACCTTATCCTCTATGGAATTTTCTCTTTTAAATCTGTCAGGCTGAAGTCCTCCCACTTTTTTTCTATTCAGAAGAAAGCAAGTCCTATGACATTAAATACCATCTTTACACTTAAGAATTCTAAATTTTTATCTCCTACAATTTTGCCCTGCCAACTTAATATCTCTATGAAGATGATAACTAAATATCTCAAACTTAGTAAGTCGAAAACAGAAGTCTTAATTCTACTCCTGCTCCCCAAATGTATTATTCTCTCAGTGTTCCCCATCTCAGTAAATAGTACCACATTCATCCAGTTTTCTCAGTTCAAAAGTCTTGTAATTATCCTTGACTCCTGTCTTTCTCATAAAACCCCATACTCAAAACAGCAGTAAGACCCACCATCTTGACCTCCAAAAATATTTCTTAACACTCTGGTCCAAGTGACCATTACCTCTGACCTGGACTACTATAATAGCCTCCCAATTGAACTCTCTTCTTATACTTTTACTGACTTACAGTGTATTTATTTTCCACATGACCACTATTATCCATTAAAGGATAAATCAGATTATCACCATGACCCTCAATCTTCCGATGACTTCATATCCCCTTTCAAAAAAATCTAAAGTATTTATTATGGTCTACAAAGCCAGAAATCATCTGACTCCTGACTAACTCATCTCTTATCACCCCCACCACCAGTCATGGATACATCACTGTCAGAAGGTGACTACCATACTATTCCTTGAACATGCAAGTACCTGCCACTATACCATTCCCTTTGACGGGAATGTGTATCTATCAGAAATCCAAACGATTCATTTTCACATTTCATTTTGGTCATTTATTTTTTTCCTAGTTCTTACCATTACCTGACATTATATTAGATTTTTGTGTTGGTTTGTCATCTATCAGTTCCTTAGAATATAAGCTCAGTAAAGTCAGGAGGCTCATTTATTTTTTTCAGGCCTATAGCATGGCCTAATATGCTTTGTAAAACTTGTTAAACAATGAGGGATTGAATACATTTAATGTATTATTCTAGTACCATGTCTATTTTTCCTGCAGATCATAAACTCTAAGTCCAGGGACTAAGTACTTTCTCTCTCTCTCCCCCCGAGAATGTGCCAGAATCTTAGATACGTCACATAGTAGATACGTAAGCAATATTTGTGATGGAGTAAATTAATAAACACCTTCATTCCCTTTTGTAAGAGAGTAAGGAAAATATTATGAATAAGGAAATCTAAGAATGCCAGCTTGATTATGTCACATGTGGCAGAAACAAGAGGGAACTCTGCAAGAAAATACCTTGAAGACCTTTTGATTCATTTTGCCCCTTTTCCAGCATAAAGGTTTCCATCTGCAAGGGAAAGTTTTCTGAAAACAGTAGCTTAGGAAAATATACAACATGTAGCTGTTATAATTGCCCTGTTTATATTGAGTTCTAAGTTAGCTAGTCTGAAATAGTCCTGGTAAAAATAAACTTTCAATGTGTTTTAGGCAATCAGTGTTTCCAATAAGCCCTGTCAACATGACCTTTAGTGGTCTCTAGAACTTCTCCTTTACTAAGTATTTAACTGGCTGTTCAACCCCTATCGCTTCCTGTCTGCCTTTAATTTTCCTTCAGCATTTTTCACACTGGATCAACAACAAAATACATAAGCCATCCTTTGGGAGGATTTCTGAACATGAATTGAAAAGCCATTAAAATAAAAAAATTGAGATGAGTTCAGGGAAAGAATATCAGTAGATATGACACAGCTCCCATATGATAGAAAAGAATAAATGAACCTCACATTCTAATTCCCTAACTCCCTATTATCTGCTTAACACTGAAATATAGTCACTTCCACATTTTCTTTTCTGGAAATTTTGGTTCTTATAGAAGAGCAATTAGAAAATTAGAAAAATTTTTTGATAAAGTTATTGTCCATGTTCTATAATAATTCTAGTATTTAAGAGTAATTATAATTCCTATTAAGCTGCCTAGTTATTCTGAAGCTCCTAAAGCTCATTTTATGTTTTTGTACTCATTCTCAGTGCCTCTTTATTAAATAATTCTTTTCCTCACTGAAAGAGTCCCATTATTAATATAATTACACATTATTAAGAAATTTGGAAGTTATAAACATAACATGATATATAATAAATTTTGTTTTAAGCAATTTTGTTGGTAATTTAAAACAAATAATCTATGGTCACTTATTAAATGTGTAACTCAGTTTAGCAGATGGCCTAATAACATAGGTAGAAAAAGAATATTTTATGGTCCAACATTGTATTTTTTTCTTACAACAGAAAAATAGTTAAGTCAACCAACAATTTTTACCTCTCAAATACAACAGCAGTATGAATCAAATTGGATTTCCTCTCTTATGCCTACTCTCAAAAGAAAGTACCAAAATATAGAGAAAGGGAACAAAAGGATTGGGAAAAGTAGCACTAGGGGACATAAATCATGGTTTCAACTCTCCAACTGTATATTTAATTAACATTAATTTCCAGTTTTCAACAGGGTAACACAGAGTATGTTTCGAAACTAAAACATTCAAAACAACAACATAAACAAAAACTCAAACCATGTAAGTTAGATTTATCTTTTTAATGTTTGAAATGTTGCCCTGTTGCTTTTTCTGCTTAATACTTATTTAAAGCTCACATGGCAATATAAAGTTTAAGTTTATTAAGGCTCTTCCAAGTTAAGGCATTTATACTCCAGAAACTCATTTACTATCTGTCCTTTCACAAGAACGTCATTTTTCCCCATTTGATCCAATACTAGACCAAAACTAATGCTGCATCCTTGTGAGATTATCATAAAATTGCTAACTATAAAAGCAAGGGACAGAAAGTCCTCACTAAAAAGACTAAAAAATTGGTCACAGGATACTGAGCGGAGGGGATAGCTAAGTAAGAAATTTGAACTAATATTGATGTCAGCCATAACCACAATTATCTAGATCATACTTAAGAACTCTTGACTGTGATGAGGGTCAACTTAGGAAATGGTGACTTTCATGTACAAAATATAGGGAATAGATTAGAGGACACAGTTGTATTGTATTTTTTGTTTGTTTTATTTTGCTTTTTAGTTTAAACACCCCAAAACTAGTACTGATATTTGTCTTTCTAAGAAAATAGAGAAGGGAAACAAAAACCATGGTAAGTACTTATTCTCAAGAGCATATTATAAATCATCCTGCGGAAACAAAGACACGTTCAGTAGAATGCCTCAGAGTATGCTCACCGGCAGCAGTTCCACAGTACTCTAGGGGCTCTCACCTTAAAAGTTGTGGTTCCATAGAGCTTGGTGGTGTGAACTGTCTCTGGAAGCACATTGGTGATATTGGTGATGAATTCCTCCAAGTACTTACAGGATTTCTCCAAGTGCGTCGTATTGATAATAATCTGGACCAGCTGGAAATAAGAAGCACATGTAAAAGTCATTTAACTATTCACCCCAGGATGAATGGCTCAATGTGAATCTGCTGGTAGAAGGTAAATGAAAGGCATGATGGCAAAGGCCATCCATATTCTGCAACGGGTATATTAAAGCATGGGCTTACCTGTTACTCCCTTACCTGAAACTTTCCTGGCATCTCAAAACATTTCATATTTCCCCCTATTATGGGAATACTTGTCACTCTATTTTAAACATGTTTTCTTCTATTTAAAAAAGGCTAGACTAAGAACAAAAATTGCTAGTGTTTAGCACAGTACATGCCAATAAATAATTGCCAAATGAATTAAATAAATGAACTCCCACTAAAAGAACAAGAATAATTTAAATGGCAACAAGAAGTTTCAAAATTAGGCATGAACAGAGAGATATCATTAACAGAACAGATTGCAGTTTATTAACTACATTAGTTTATGGAAGAAAGAACATGGGCATGGAAGTCACAGAAACCAGAAACTAAACCACTTACAAATTACTGATATTGGGAAAGTCTCTTAACTTTTCTAAGCCTGTTTCTTTATTTGTAAACTGTTAATAATAATTTCGAACCCACAGAGTTACTGGGAGGATCAAATATTTGTTGTTCTTGGGTGGAAATGGAGGCCATTATCCCAAGTGAAGTAACCTAGGAACAAAAAACCAAACACTGTATGTTCTCACTTATAAGTGGGAGCTAAGCAATGGATATGCACTCATACAGAGCAACATAATGAACAGTGGAGACTCAGAAGACAGAGGGTGGTGCAGGATGAAAAATTACTTATTGAGTACAATGTACATTATTAAGGTGACAGGTACCTACAAAGCCTAGACTTCTCTACTATATAATGCATCCATGGAACAAAAAAGCCATTTGTACCCCCTAAATATGTTTAAATAAATAAATAAATATTCTGTTGTTAGCACTATTTCCCTTTTCTCATATAGAAGAGATCTTTAAAAAAAAGACATTACTGATAGGATAAAAAGTTATCTTCTATAAATTAGTGGGGGAGGTAGATAAGGAAGAGTAACTATTTCTGTCTGTATAGAATAAACATTTGTAAAGAACTTCACAAGTCATTTTCTTACACTGTCTTCCCATATACCTGGAGAAGTAGTTAAATGGACATAATTATAACTTCCATTTTATCATAACAGAAATGAAGTGATTTTCTCTAGATCATATAATCTAAATGAAACTAATACTCAAATTGAAGTCAAATTATGGACTCATCTAAATGACTTCTTCCAGTACTTTTCAGCATGAGCGTAAGATGGCAGCCCTGGAGTGCTGCAAGTTTGTGTACATTAGGCTGAAACATCAGATTCTGGCTCTGCCATCAACTAGAGTCCTTTCCATATTTGATTCTACTCGCTGTAGAAAAGAAAAGAGAAAAAAAATGGTATCTACTACTTATTTCTTAACTATGAAGCTATTCATATTCCCCAGAGTCTAAAAGAAATACGTAAAGGAAACAGAATAGAATCCTTTTTTGTCTCTCTTTTCTATGTCTTTAACTTTCCATTTTCACAAGACTATGTCTGGTGGCAGGGTTGTGGCAGGTGGGCAGAGTTGTGATGTATATGGTTATGGATAAATTTAGGTCTACTTTTAGTCTAGTGAGATACTGAGCCGGGGAGAGTGGGTAGTTGACACAAAGGAGAAATTGGAACTGAAGATGAAGGGAGGTATTACATATGTTTACAAACAATAATATTTAAAAACAAGTTTAAATGTTGGAACTATACTTCAGAAGAATCATTGTATCATGCTGTGGAATACTAATAAAAAATACAAATAAGACTATAATCAGAAAGTTTATTCTTAACCACCTCCACAACACCTAACACAGGTAAAGCACACAGTTCATTCTCAAACAATATATGCCAATTCATAATGATAATGCTTTTGTAACAGTTTGAATTTGGAGACTTTGAGTGTTGGACACAAGATTACTATCTCCTATAAAATTATCTAAAACATCAACATTTTAACTTTAGAGTACACTAGGGAAAAATATTCAACAAAATAAGCAATTTATCACCCCCTTCCTTTCATCATTTTCTCCTTCAGATGAGAACTAAAATCATTTAAGAACATTTAAATTGTCTAAATTAAATCATTCTTCTTCTTGAGTGGGAATGTGGCTACTGGCAAGGTTGTCTTGATGTGGAAGTCAGAAAATTAAGAGGGTTAATTTGGAGAACTAAAAAATTTCTATTTTAAAATTAGCATTACCTATAGGGAACACATTCTATCTATCAAAAGAAATCCTAATAATAAGGAGGAATCGTGTCATGTTATTGAAATAAAAAAACAGTGGCAGTCAAAGAGAAAATTGTCCTGTTTTGCAGGATATTGGCAGTTAAAGAAAAAAAAGGAGGCGGCTTCACTGGGTACAGTAGTAATTTCCCATGACTTTTTAGAGATCTGTCAACACAAAAGATCAACATGAATTACATCAATTGGCTGTCAGTCACTTTTGAAATGTTTCATTGCTGAGCACAGAATAGACTATTAAAACACTCTAGGATTACAGTAGATACCATGTCATTTTCAGAGGGAATATTGTCTGTTAATGAGGTCTAAGTGATCTCTACTCCTGAATGACAGCTACCAAAATCCTTACAAGGGCATTTACAAATGTAATGCCAGAATCTGGGGGGTAATTTTGAACTTAACGATGAAATAAAGCAATTTCAGATATCAACTTCCATCAGAATTTGAGCTCCTTTGATGTGATTTTTTTTAACCCTTACTTCCCAAAATTATTATAAATTATACCACTGCAGCAATCCAAACTGTCCTGAACATAGTTTCAAGGATATGAAACTAACAACAGATAAGATATTTGTTATCTCTTATATAAAGTTTTATGAGAACTGTCCAAAAAAAGAATACTATAAAGCAAACAACCACCCCTCACAACTAAATGAAAGAAGTCACTTAAGTTAAAAACCATTAAGAATTAAAAAATTTTTCTCTCTCTCCTACCCCAAATCAGACAGAATCTATTGAGAAAGGCACAGAGTACACTGTGGAGGTCATTTCTCCTGCAAACCTGCTCCAAATACCCCTGTGGAACCTGAACCAAGATGACAGATGTTCTATTCTTGACAAACTCCAGAAAAGAAAATGTCATCATCTTCCAAAGGTCAAAACTAAGACCTAAATTCCAAGAAGAGATTTCTATTCTCAACTATAAATTACTTTTGAGGTGTACACATCTGCTTATATTATTATCAGAACTGCTATTAGCATGCTTCCAAAAGAAGAAAATTCAATACAACTAAGCTTCAAAAAGGAAATGCAAAGCAAGAAAATGAGAAGTCACACTCCTTTCCATACCATCAATGCCTCTCAACTGTTAAATTTGCAAGATGACAAAGAACTAAATATTACCATTGGTTCTCATTCACAAAAATGAGCCATCCCTAAGACTTTAAGGGATTTGATCTCTATTTCGCCCCAGTGAGGGTACAAAAAACTGTGTAAACTATTCATTTTATAACATCTCCATGAATAAATACCTAAAATACTAAAATACATGGAACTACTGGTTCCAAATTTCAAGGTCTAGTACAAAATTTATATTTGACAAGACTTAAGTATAAAACATTTTAACAATGTGAACAATATCGTAACTGATAATAACAGGGAGTGGAGGTAAGTGGTATGTGGGAGATATTAATAAATCATAATATAGTCATATAGTCATCAATCTAAATTATACAAAAACAAAGGATGAATGCAAAGCCTTGGTCATTTCTTCAGGTCTCCTGGGGCACCATTATGATCATAAAAAACATAAATAACCAATATAGTATTATAACAGGAATTCTGAACTACTTTAAATTTTACCTTAAGAACTGACCTGCCTACTTTCTTTCTTCTTTCTGTCATCAATTAAGAACCTCCTATGTGCCAAGGGATTGGGATACAGCAATCCACAATAGTACCCAGGAGAGACAAAGTCTCTGGCCTCATAAAAATTATGGTAAACACATACATATAAGCATATAGTATAATATTTATACTATAATAAGCACTGTGAATAGAAGTGATGCTAAGGAGCCACATGGTGATGACAGGTCTCAGCTATTTTGAGATAAGATGGTCCAAAAAGGCTTCTGTAAGGAAATGACATTTTAGAAGGAATTTGAAGTGAAGATACAATTTTGCTCTATCTATATTATATAAATTCTTTTTAATCCAATTTATATCTTAAGATTTTCTATCAATATACTATTCACAAAGAAGTAGAATTTCCTTTGATTCATATTAAAACTTTCTTTCAAATTAACTAACTCTCTTGTATTCTGAGATTAATAAACTGGTTTATTTCCTTTCTCTCTGTGATATTGATATTTGAAAATTAACATAGTATGAAAACAGCAAAGATTAAAATTTGGATTTTTTTTTGAGAAAGGGTCTTGCTCTGTCACCCAGGTGAGTGCAGTGGTGTTATCATAGCTCAACCTTAAACTCCTGGGCTTAAGCAATCCTCCTGATTAGCTGGGATTGCAGGCATGTGCCACCATGCCTGGCTGATTTTTCCATTTTGTAGAGATGGGGTCTCACTTTTGCTTAGGATGCTCTTGAACTCCTGACCTCAAGTGATCCTCCTGCCTTGGCCTCCCAAAAGTGCTAGGATTATAGGCATAAGCCACTCACCTGGCCTAAGAATTTTTTAAAAATCTAATTTCAAAGCTTATTTCAAATCTTATTTTAAAAGAAAACATTTCCAAACTTATCTCAAATTTTATTTCAAACTACTTGCTGATTGGCCTTAAGCAAAATTATTCACTATCTTTCATCATCTTAAAATTGGGATAATAATACTAATGTTATACCAAAGAAATAATAAGTGTATTATAAATAGTTAAATATAAATGCTAATATAAATAATAAAGTATCTGGTTTAATATATATTCAATGCCTGAGAACTAGTTTTGATATGAACTAATAATTTATTATAGCTTCCAGCTAAATATGGTTTGAGGAAATATGCAATCATGCTGGCTAGTCTCACTTTAATTCAGATCAACTAGTAAAGAGTGGGCATTAAATGCTACCAAATAATCACATTATCTAGCACAAATCAATTTTCTTTTCCATGCCCTCAGAGGACTACATCACCTCTTTCTCCTTCAACTCTCGCACTTGCTGTCCCATCCCTGCTTTCAGCTAAAGACCTTGCTTTCACTAGGAAAACTGAGCATTTGGAGCATGCCACCATAACATATTCCCAACTACTACCATTTGCATTCATATTCTCTGATTATTATCTGTTACAAGAGGAAAACTTGACACTACCTAACCCCAGTCCCTTTAATTGTGTATTAGATCCTAAACTCTCTAAGCAATAATAGTACTCCAGAGATTTTTGCACTTTCTCCTACATCAATTGTTTTGCTCCCCACTATATCATTTCCATCCTAAATAATATGCTGTTATTTCTCCCATTAAAAAATAAAACTAAAAACCTTGTCTTAACTTACTTTCCCTGACAGTTACCACCCCATTTCCTTCCTTTTCTTTGTAACAAAATTCTCCAAAAGAGCTGTCTTATATTTGCTATCTCCAATTCCTCGCTTCCCATTCTTGAATTTTTTATTTATATAAACTCTTGATTTTAAGATAGTTTTATATTTGTATTTACAAAAAGTTGCTAAAAGGTCCCATATACTCATTCAGCTTCTCCTACTGTTAACATCTCATGTTACTATGGTATACAGCATGTACATATGGTACATAGTACCATAACTTGCCACAACTAAGGAACCAACATTGGCATATTACTAACTGAACACCATGCTTTATTTATATTTCACTAGTTTTCCCCTAATATTCTTTATCTATTTCAAGATCCCAAGCAAGATACCATATTACATTTACTTGTCATATCTCCTCAGCCTACTCTCGTCTGTGACAGTTTCTCAGACTTTCCTTCTTTTTGATGACACTAACAGTTTTAAGGAGTACTGGTCAGGTATGTTATAGAATGTCTTTCAATTTGTGTTTGTTTAATGTTTTTCTCATGGTTAGACTGAAGTTGTGGGTTTTGAGAGTGAGTCCACAGAGGCGAATTGCCCATTCATCAAATCACATCAAAGGTACATGCTATCAACATAATTTGTCACTGATAACGTTAACCTTGATCACTTGCCCAAACTAGCATTTGTCAGGTTTCTTCACTGCAAAGTTACTTTTCCTCTCCTTCCATACTCTACTTTTTGGAACTAAGTCACTAAACTTAGCTTATACTCACCTCCTTAGGGAGGTAGTATCTATGTAAATTATTTGAAATTCTTCTCTACAGGACCCATTCTCTTTCAAACCTACTCCCTCAGGAGTTTCCCACACCACTCTATTAAGGTTCTTAAGTATGAAGTGTCCGATTTCCTTAAGTACTAAGTTTGACAGTTAACGTCTCTGACATTTCACTTTGACACTTTTTGTTTTATTTTTATTGTGAAGGTACATCCTCAGTCTTTCAAATGCACTTCTTGGCTTGTGATTATCTTTCTTTTTTTTCAGAGCAATTTTTGTGAAACCACGAATAAGTCAAAAATTCATGTTATTTTTGAATATGAGTTCCACCGTGGAACCAATGCAGTGTAGACAGCTCAAAATATCAACAAAGTGTTTGGGAAGGATGTGGCTAATGAATGCACAGTATGTTGATGGTTTGAAAAGTTCCATTCTTGTGATTTTAATCTTGAAAATGAGCCACGTGGCTGACCTGAGACTAAAGTGGATAATGATGAGCCAAAAGTGGTAGTGGAAGTGAATTCATCTCAACCTACGCATGAATTAGTGGCATGATTTGATGTTACTATTCCAACAATACTGGACCATTTGAAACAAATCAGCAAGGTAAAGAAGCTGAATAGATGGGTTCCACATGAATTAAACAAGTGTCAAAAGAGAAATCATCTTGAAGCTTGCCTTTCTTTGCTGTAATGACATAAAGGCAAACCATTTCTACACTGTATTGTTATATGTGATGCAAAATAGACTATTTTCGACAATTGCAAGTTTTTGGCACAATGGCTGGATAAAGATAAAATGCCAAAATGCAGTCCAAAACTGAATATTCATTTAAAAAAGCTAATGGTGTCTGGTGGTTTAGCACTGGTATTATCCGATACAGCTTCATGAAACCTGGTCAATCCATTACAGTAGATATCTACTGCAACCACTTGAACAAAATGATGAGGATGCTTGTGATTAAGTAGCTGAGCTTAGTCAAGAGAGTGGCCAATCCTCTTGCAAGATAACACTGGACCACAAGTTGCACAAACAACACCGTTCCAACTACAGAACCTGGACTTGGAAACTCTCTGTCATCCACTGATTTCACCAGACCTTGATCCAACTGACTACCATTTCTTCCAGATTTTGGACTACTTCTTGCAAGGAAAAATATTCAATTCTCAACAAGCCGTGGAAAAGACCTTTCACGATTTTATCACCACTCACTCTCCAGGTTTCTTCGCTGCTGGCATAAACAAGCTACCATTAAAATGGCAAAACTATGTCAATAATTTAGGTGCATACTTTGACTAATTGTACTGCATCTTGTTTGAGATATAATAAACTACACTTTTGATTTGAAATTGGACATTTCATATTTAAATTACCTAAATATTAAAAGTGCTCTCATCAAGGTCACAACTTACTCCAGGTTGCTAAATCCCATGGTAATTCTTAATCTTCATCTTATGTATCAGCAGTATTTGTCATAGTTGATCACTCTCTCCTTCTTCATATACTTTCTCTATTTGGCTTCCAGGACAGTATCCTCTCCTATTTTTGTTTTTTTTCCTACTTCCCTGGTGGCTCTTTCCCTATCTCCTTTACTAGTTCCTCTTTTCTCCTGGCTTCTTAATATTAGAGTGCCCAAGAGTTTAGTCCTTCATTTTCTCCTTTCCTCCCCTCCTCTCTCTTTTCCTCTCCTCTTATAATAAATGAATCTTTATTCATTCCCTTAGTGATATTACCCAGTTGTGTGGTTATAAATATTATTTACATGCTTCCATTATTTTTATCTCCAGGCCATAAATTCCTATGTACAACTGTTTATTCAATATCTCAGCCTGTATGCCTAATAAATACTATAAATTGAATATGTCCAAAATTGATTCCTAATCATCCCCCACCCCAAATTTAGCCCTAAAGTTTTTTCCATCATAGTTCATGGTATATATAGCCTTTTAGTTGCTCAAGTCAAAAAATCTTGGAATTATCTTCAACTTCTCACTTTCTTTCTTCTTTTACAATCAATCACCAGGAAAACATGTTGGCTCTACACTTAGAATCTTATCACTGTCAATGGCTACCACCCAGGTTTCTATCAAATCTCACTGGATTATTGTCATAACCCCCTAACTGGTCTCCCTGTTTCCATCCTACAGTTTATTCTCAACACCATGGTCAATGTGATCCTTTTAAATTATAAGTCACCATACTCTTTGACAGTGTACATGTGAAAATGTTAATTTTTCCTAGAGCAACTGACTTTCAAATTACACCACCTCTATAAGAAAAACAAATGGCCAACAGCCTTTCCCTTTCCCTATGAAAAAAATTCTTCTAAGTTCTTTCTTTTGGCACTATAACTTTCAGTGAATGACAGGTTGATTGCTACTATGCAATCCTGGATTTCCAAGACAAAAAAAACTTTGTATCTTTCTAAATTTTAGGAACATACACCAATGGGTCAAATCTTCAGTTTGCTAAGATACTATTCTCATCATATGTACAACGTCCCTCCTCTCTTTATGAGAATGCATAAACTTCCTCAGAAATGTGAGGATTGCCTTTCTCATGATTCCTCAATCTCAAATCCCTAGTCCTTTTGTCAAACTGATTAGATGCTGATAAAGAGTAATTTACCATTTCATATCTGAAAAACAAAAGCTGAGTCTGACACCAATCAAGAACTATGAGTGCCAGTATGCTTGGCATCAATAATTCATGCAGGCAAAATGTGATTTCATATTCTATGTTGTATATAAACACTTATTTGGATATACCCATTTATTTGGATAAGAACCTGATTTGACTATATTCTCCAACCAAAAAAAATTTTTTATATGATCAATGGTAAGTAATACAAATGCCAACAACTTCAGAAAGGAAAACCAGTTAAGCTGATGAAATCAATGAAAGAAGTGTGGGGAATGGGGGTTGACATTTTAGAAAAAGAATAGATTTTTCAAAGGTGCCCAAAGAAAAGAACAGAGATTTCATTTTGCACTTTTACCATTAGGAGCCTATCAAGAAAAGCACGATAGACCATGTAGAAAGTTAGAATTAATTCACACATAAGGTCTGCAACTTAGCATATCTGTTCACATATTGGCATGACTGCCTTCATTAAGAGGAGCTTTACCTCAGTAAGCCCAATATTCTTCCTTTTAATGACATTCTGCAGAGAGTTGCTCAGAGTCCTGGTTAACAATAGGTTTGTTGACTTACGAATCATGTCATCAACTTCAGTAGAGCTGAAAAAGAAGTGTTAAGAATCAGTCATCATAGGTAGCAGAATTATTTGGCAAACCATCAAGGTGCCAATGGTACTTGTAGTAAAAATAACAAAGTAATAATAATAGCACCAGCAACAGGAAATAATATTTATTGTGTGCCATAAAAAGTATTTGAACAAATTCTCTCAGCTTTTGTTTGCTGGGAAAAAAATTATGTTCCCTTTATTTTTGAAAATTATTTTGCCATCTATAAAATTCTGGCTTGATTTCTTTTTTCTTTGAGTCACTTCAGGGATGTTATTCCATTATCTCTGGCTTGTATAGTGTCAGACAGGAAGTCTACTGTAAATCTTATCATTATGCCTGCATGTAATGTTTGTCTTTATGAATGCCTTCTAAACAGTCTCTTTATCTTTCATTTTCACCAGTTTGAAAATCAAGTATTTAAGTATTTTTGTTTGTGTAATTCACTTGAAAAAAGAAAAAAATTTCATTTGTTTGTTGTTGCTATTGTTTATCTGAATTGGGTTCTAAAAATCTTGAATTTCTTATTTAGTATCTTTCATTATTTGGGAAATATTCTCAGACATTATCTCTTAAAATATTTCTTCTTCCCTGTTCTCTCAGTCTTCTCCTTCTTGAAATCTACTGTTCAAAACTGCAGCCACAGATCATGGGCACTTTGTTTTATTTATTTCACCTTTTTTCTCTTTGTGTGTCAGTTTGGGTAACTTCTATTGACCCATCTCAAGTTTACTGATTCTTTCCCTCAGCTACGTCAATTTTACTGGTGAGCCCCTCAAAGGAACTGTTCATTTCTAAAACTGCTTCTTATTTCAAACATTTCTGTTTGACTCTTTTCTATAATTTCCATCTGTCTGCTAAAACTTCCTATATTTTCAAGCACATGGTATTTTAAAGTCCCTAAGTGATAGTTCTAACCATCTGATCATCTCTGAGTCTGGTTCTGTTAATATCATTGTTGCTTGACAATTAGTTATTTTTAATTACTTTTTTGCATGTCTCATATTTTTGACTGAAGGTTGGACATCTTATGTAAAACAGTAGAGGCTCAGGTAAACAGTGTTTGTGCTTAGAAATCACCATATCTCTCCTTGTATTGGGCCATTCGTGTGGGAGATGAATCAATATAAGCAAGAGTTGAGCTAGGTTTGGGTTTTGCTTTTGCTATGGTTACCCTCAGTGCCTCATAGATTTCAAATTCCACTAATGATAGAATGAGCCTAACATGGTACTAGTGTCCCAGAGGGTTTTTCAGAATGTGTCTGTACCATCTGCAGCTCTCAGTTATACCTGTATGCCTCCAACATAGAAGGGATCTCTCTTTCTACATTCTAGGCCAGCATCCAATGGTAGAATGCTGCCACTTGTCACTCAGTTTTTGCTATGCTGTTAGTGGGAATCAAGGTATTTTCTCTTTTGTCCTGGCCATCCTCAGTCTTAGGTGTCCCCGTGTGTCTGGTGCTCACTCAACATCCCTGCTCCTCCTTCCAGTGATGGCCAAACTCTGCTTTGTATCCATTGTGGGTCTAGTACAGGAGTTTTCTGCCCTTTTCTCAATGGCAGAAGACCTCTAATAGTACTGGTATAAGATCCCAGACACGAGACTATTTCCTGCCCTTCTTCTCCCAGGGTAGAACGTTTCTTTTTTTTTCAATCCTTCCTGCAGTAAAATGGGTCTTTTCCTATGTTCTTCATAGAGGCAGGGTGTTCTGTCATTTCCCCATGCCACAAAGTTTTTGTTCTGTATGAGTGAAGGGTTCAAACAGGGGGTAAGTAGAACTTCATGCCTTTCCCATGGCAGTGGCTGATCCCTTTCTCCAATACCTGTGACATTATCAGGGGATCTCTCCGATCTCCCACGCAGCATCTAAACTTTCTCTTGCATACCCAGTAAAGGTCAATGGAAATGCTCATATGAGTGAGTGTAATTTCCCCTTGGGTTTCGGACTCCCAACTAGGGAATTCTATATAGTCATCCTAGTTCACACAAAGCTGTTAGCAATCCTTTAAGACTTTAGTTGATTCTCCCTTTCTTACTTCTATGGTGTTTCTCCCTTCTTCTGCCACAGGTGGGGGAGTCTGTGCATCCTGCCTCTCCTTGGAGGAACCAGTCCCATCTTGGGTTTCCACCTACATAGTTGCCTTGTAACTTTGGCTCTCTGATGGGTTCCAGAAAAGCTTGAGTTTTGTAGCTTATCCGTTTTTTTTTTTCTCTCATTGTTAGAGAGGAAGCAACACTCTATACTATAGACAGAGACAGAAATATCTCACAGTAATTTGTTAAAAAAAAAAAAAGCGTCATGTGTATGCATGTATTCACATGGAAGAAAGATTAAAAGAAAAAAAAATCCCCATATATAAAGTGTTATTACTATATGGTAGAGTTTTGGATCTTTTAAATCTTTCTTCTTTGTGCTATTCTATATAGTCTAAATTATTTACAAAGACCTAATTTTATAATGTAAAAAAGATCTCTCTCTCTGTATGTATACATATATGTATGTGTGTGTGTGTATATATGTATATATATATTCTGGTTTTTTAAGGTCAAGTGCAAGTGATAGAGCATTATATTAACATATAAATGCCATTTATTTGCTATTTTAAAAAAATATTTGTTTCAAAGAGAAAGAGTTTTGTGTCTCAGAATTCATGTCATCACATATTTTTTCAATATTTATAAAGAGAAAATTCTTATTGGAAAAAAATGAAAGTTTGATTTAAGAACATAATTATCGTTAAAGCTACCTAAAAATCTCAGTCCAGTAATTTCTCTTAGTTTTTGTATTTAAGAGAACTACTTGTTTTTATACGTATTGTTTCATATCCCACATTAACCATCCCCGTAAGATAGCTGTGATTGACAAAGTGATCTCTGTCACTCCAGGTTATAATGTAAATGTACTCCAGGGTACAAGACAAATGGCAACCAAAGAGTAAAATGCAGCTGTAAAATCCCCTGAGTTGAATATTTAATTTGTTAACATGAAACATGTCAAAGGGAGTTTTTAGGCAAAAACTTAATATATCCAGGCAAGAAAAGGGCACCTGGCATTATCCCTTTTCTGAGTTACTTTTCCTCCAAAAGAAGAAAGAAAAAGTCATTTTGCAATAAACTTGTAATAATTTGTCACAATAACATACCTAAGAATACTCTAGAGATCATTCTCTGATATGTGGTCATTTGATCAATGGGATGGGGACAAAAAGGGAGGGAGATGGAAACCCTGCATGGGGGGAGTTTTGGTTTATAACTTCCAAAGATAATCTCATTTTCCAGAGAACATTTCTATAAAACCAATCTCATTTTTAGAGAAAAGAACAGATTATAAAAACTTTATGTTTCATTTTTTTCCTTAGTAATAATAGCTATCAAAGAAGTGATTCAAACTATTTTCTAATTATGTTTACTTTCAAGGTAGCCTGGCATATCACATTTTCCATTCATTCATACATACACTCATTTTTTAAAAAATTTTACTGAGCTGGGTACAGGGGTTGAACAAAAGATAAAATGTCCTATCTTACTAGAAGCCTTTTCTAACATCCTCAGTTTGTGTTTGGTTTGGATCCTATGTTGCTGCTGTATACACCAGTATTTATCACTAATTGTTTAGTTCCTCAATTAGACTAGGTACTCCTAGAAGACAAGGATCATATTTTCAGCATCTTAATGTCTTATTGTCTTCAGTACCAAGTAACATCTGACAAATAATAGGTTGGCTATAGTATATGATGAATAAACCAATAAATGAATAAAGAAACAAAGGGGCCTATAGTCTAGCCATACAGAAGCATATACACACATGTAGAGCAATAATGGTTCCAGATAATTGTATCTGCTACTCCCCTTCTGGCCTTAAAATTTCATCAAACAGAAAATTAAAATTAGTATGTCATACTATAATTTTCTAGTGAATTCTCATCAATAGAAAGGATTAAGTACAAATCTTACTGTAAAGAAAATAAAATAGAGAACAGGATGGATAATATGAAATTTTTAAATTATTCAAAAGTTACCAATTTTCCCTTTCATCATGACTACATAAATATAGCAGTGCCATGCAGTGAAGAGCTAATATTAGGACTTTCAAAATCAAAGCTGAAAGGAATATCAAGTTTTTCAGAATATTTACATATATAGAGTCACAATCTTAGCATTGGTTGCATTTCCACTGCTTCATATTATACCTTAGATGAAGATCTTCTGAAAACTTCAGACAAGCGTAGATAAATTCTTTAATTTGGTTGTAAACTTTTGGCACAAATTCAGAGAAAGGAAACTTTTTGGGAAATGGTTGCTGTAAATGCAAGAATTAATGAAATCAAGTCACAAAACAACAAACATTGAAAATATTTATAAATTATTTAAATTGCAAAAAGAATATTCTCTACACTGTGAACTATCTGTTTAACAACCTCAAATTTAAGAAAATGTCCCTAAAAGTTTTCTGAAACCAAAAGAGTAAGGCATAAATTTAAATAAAACAATAATCCAAATGTCCTTCATCATGTAAACGGATAAGCAAATTGTAGTATATATTCAGCAATAAAAAGGAATGAACTATTGACACATGCACCAATTTAAATGAATCTCAAAAGCATTTTGCTGAGTCAAAGAAGTCAGTCTCAAGGTTACATACTGTATGGTTCCATTTATATGTCATTCTGAAAAAGGGAAAAGTAGATAGAGAACAGATTGATGGTCTCCAGGGTCTAGGGTTAGGGGAGGGGTTGATTAAAAATGGGCAGCATGAGTGTATGACAGAACTGTTCTGTATCATTACTGTGGTAGTGGATACATGACTCAATACATTGTCAAAACCAGCAGAATTATATACCACAAAGAGTAAATTTTACTGTATGTTTTGGGGAGAAAATGTCTTAAGCGTATAATAAAAGCAAGTATTTCAAAGTGTAAACCAATATCCCCAGTAATCCTCTAAACATTTCAGAGGTAATGGGATGGACCTAAAGCCATCTACTGATTTGCTAATCAGGAAATTCTGTTCCTCTAAGCCCCAAAAAGAGTCCTCTGAAGGTGTTTTAGAGGGCTAACGCACAGAGTTGAAGGTAATCCTTTCAATGAAATTGATCCAATGAAAGTTTTAGAGGATGCCAAAACCAAAGTTTATTTTAAAGCATTCCTTACCTTTTCCAGCTCTGTATCTTGGAATGGGAATTGTCCTACCACCTTTTTATACATCTCTTCACTTGTTACTGGTATGGGACTGTAGTTGTCAGAATCAAGTATGTTTCTATATATAAAATGGAAGAAAGGAAGGAAGGGAGCAAGTGGTAGTTAATTAAAATAATTTTCTGATGAACTCCAATAATTGTATATATACCCCAACCCAAACTGAATGTTTCCCAGATCTTAAATCCACAACACAGCTATTTGGTTTTGGGTATGGCTGTCTTTTTAAAAAGATAGAAAGAAACCTACGCTCTGAAACAAATGGAACATAATTATAAATATGAACTCCTAGTATTTGAAATTTACAAATGAGACAAAAAAATTTAAGGCAAGTGAGAAGTAAACAACAACAGTAACCCTGTACTAGATCTTCTATTCTAACTTTCAAAATTAGCAAATGGTGGGGAGGGGGAGGAAGGATGAAGGGAAACAAAAAGAATATTAATTGTATTTATTACCACTGAACTATATACTTTAAAATGATAAAGATGGTAAATTATTTATTTTACCTCAGTAAAAATAAATTTTTAAAAAATTGGCAAATAGGAAAAATAACTTCAATAATAAATCCAAACTATATTCACTTACTTCATCTACTGTTCTATGTTAATCATGATTTTTTTTCATCTGTATTTCTCCCTCCTTAACTAGATTGGGTGTTCTCTAAAAGCAGGGACTATACAACCAAAATTAAAACAGAGACTCACTGAAGGTATCAGATCCAAAGCATCTATGTCTATGGATATACCATGTTATTAATTTTCAAACTTCCTGTAGAGATAACCCTCCCCAAATATAATTATAACAATAGATAAGTCTGGGTTTTAGAAACATTAATATTTATATTAATATACAGATGAATTGATAATGGGGGATATGTTCACAAACTGTGAAGAGTAAGGTTAAAAGAATGTAAGATCTTAAATCTGTAAGAAATTAAAAACAGGATAAGCTGATGGAGAATGGGTCTTGCAATAGACAGGAAAATCACTTAAAATAAAGGAGTAAAGGTTTAAAAAGAGAAGAAATTAAAGTGAGTTGACATGAAGTATGTGCCAAGAAAACAGTCCAAGGAGACATTTTTGAATGGGAGATGTAACAGAATAACTTTCTTATTATTGTATGCACACTGCAAGAACTACTTAAATAATGGGCTTTAAACACTGGACTGTAATAGGCCCCTTCTCTGTGTGTAGAGAAGAAAGATAATGAGGAATAACATGAGCCCTCAAAAAAGGCTTCCCAAAAGCCCAAATTATTCATAAGGGCTCAAATGCCACTTACTATAAGTGAGTTGTAAACTAGGCATGAACCTCCAAGAGAAAACCAAAAAAGCAAATAAGAAGATGCAAGATGATCTGGATGGTATGAACCAAGGGATCTGATATACAACCAAGGAAACAAAAATGCCAAAATAGGGTTTAGGGACTTCCCAACATAGTAGACATGAATACACTGGGATTGGATATCTTGGACCTTATCACAATTCTCTTGAATTCTGGATCATAACCTGGAGTAGCTAGAAAATATAATCCACATATACTTATTGTCTACTGCAGCTGAAAAACCTGTACATAAATAAATGTGTGTACAGCAATGCACATGAACATATACACATATGACTACAGATAATTTCTCACCTGAAAATACCTGCCCACTTCTTTAGCAGAGTTTCACTATACTGGTCTCTGATTTCTAATAGCATGTCAAAAAGCTGATTTACAGGAAAACCATACACCTGAAACAAAATAAGAAAATAGCTTCATTTTCTAAGGTGATTTTTTTAAAGCAACATAAGACAGATTAGGCACTGAAAGACATTTGGACATTTTGTTCTTTGGATGGTAATTTAAATGAAACCAACATGGTAGAATCTTTCATTCCCGCCTCATACCTAGTGTTTATCTCTCAAGAATTAAGATACACAACAAAATTCTAAGCTAGTCAGTAACTGGGTGTATTGTCAGCTAAGCCCTCTCTACAATTTCTCCTACAACTCCTCCTACTTGTAGCAGCCTTCAGAGAAGAGAGAGAAAGTGAAAATGTTACCAATCTCACCCATTTCTAATGTTATTTTACTAGATATAATAGGTGGTTCAAATCAACCATAATTATTCAAGATGGTAGGTAAAGAAACTACAAAATCACCCAGGAACCATATCTGAATTAAGAACATTTTGAAAAACTAGTAAGTGTAGTAAGCAGTTCAATTAATTGATTCGACTTGAGAGAAAAAAGGGAGTGGGAACTATTTATGAAAACATAAAGGGCCAGGCTGAAGCCCAGAAAATGCTATATAAAAAGATAAAAAAAAATCTAGATCTAGGAAAAGAATAAACACAACTAAAAACTGAAAGTAAACTTAACCAAGTTTAAGTAGACAATGAAAAGATTTAGAGCTGATGAAATACTGATCTAGATGAGCATATGTAAACAGAAGTCACATACCTGAAGTGTGTCAGCAAAAAGTACAATGAGGTTCTTTAAATCTAACACAAGGTTTGGATCAGAGCAGTAAGACTAAAAGAAATAAAAGACAAAGTGAATAAAACATCTTAATTATTAAAAATGTAATTTAATTGCTTAATGCTTAACCTGCTAAAGGCTCCCTAGAAAGAATCCAACACTTTTCTGGAATAAGGTAGCATCAGATTCAACCACGAAAGAGCTGAATTGAGAGAGTTCAGTAGCCATATTTTGTATTTTTAATGCTTGGAATTTAAAAACACTCTTCTACATAACTGTTTGGTTAAAAAAAACCAATTGATACTATTTTTAAATGAACAATAAAATACTGCATGTCAAAACCTATGATAAGAGGCTAAAGCCACTTTAAAAATAAATTTATTTATTTTATGCACACATTAAAAACATTAAAGATTGAAAATAAACTAAGCATTGAACTAATGAAACTAGGGAAGACAGCTAAATAAACCATAAGTAGGTATAAGAATAAAACTGATGAAAATTAAAAGCAGAAATTAATAACATGAAAAAGATATGAAAGATTTGATTAATTAAACCAAAAGCCCAAGTTAAAAATAAAATCAGTAAAATAGAGAAATCTTACGCAAATACGATTGAACAATAAAGAGAAAATAATGCTAAACAATACAAGAAATCCAAAAAGGAAAATAAAATACACAGGAAAATAAGAATTACCAATAAAATCCATATCATATCAATAAATATGAAAACTGACATGGAGGATAGTTTCTGTGGGCGGGATATAAAGATGTCTGTGTCATCATTTTAAAAGTTCATTTATTTTGATGTATATGTCACTATTTTAAAAGTTCACTGATTTTGATATTTAAATTTTCTCAATTATAATTTTTGTTACTTGCTCTTGACCTCTCAATTTCTGAAAGTTGAATTCTCCCATAATGATGCTGCTTATACTAACAGTTTTTGTTTTATATATATTGATGCTTCCTTGTCCCTTGTAAAAGGGCTATTGTCTTTCCAGTGGGTTAAAGTTAATATTGATACAAAATCTTTCTCTCTTTTCCCATTTGAAGTTCTCCAACGTCAACTCTATTTGCCTTGTGGAATATGGCCATTTCTACTTCTCTGTCTTTATTTTCAGTCTGTTTAGTAATCTTAATTTATTAATATCTCCTACTAACCATACTATAAAATTTTCTAAGACTTTGACATTTCCTGGGATTACTGACATATGTGGACGTAGTCAAGCCATTTTATTTTAAGTTCGCTATTTATCATCATTTCTTTTTTATTTCCTTTAGTGTTTTTTATTGTTCATTTCTTTTTGATTTCCTCACAGTGATTAATAAATTATATTCTTTTTACCCATTGTTTACTTGAAATAATCTGGAGTCTTCATTAAAAAGCCTCTTGAACATGATGTATCACCTTTTGTAGGAATTATTAATAGCATTAAATATTACAAATAATCAGTTATTTAAATTTATCTATAAATTTTATCATTTTTTGCATTTATTTAATTCTATCTCATCTTATATTTTAGATTTCTTTTTCACTTTTTTGAGAAGACTAGTAAGAATCTTTTAAAGATAGGATTGGTAAAGAGTAAAATTTGAATCTTTACTTGTATGAAAATGCATTTCATTTTGTCCTCAAGCTAAAATATAAAATTTCAGGTATGAAAAAATTGTCTTCTTTCATTTGCCCTGCTTGACACTCAATGCATTCTTTCCACTTTAAGAAACTGGTCTTTTTCACTACAGGGCAATTTCCTTCTTGTAGTTTATTATTACAGTCCCCTCTTTTGTCATTGTCCTTTCTTTTTAAATCTCTATTAGATACATCCAAAAGTCTATGTCAATTATCCATGTTTCTTAACTTTCCTTTCATGTTTTCCTTGCCTTTATGTCTTAGCTCTATATTGTGGTGTATACATTTCATTTTATCTTCTTGATCACAGAATGATATGTAGTCTTATCCATTTAATCTTCCAATTGAATTTCTCTATTCTGATAATCATAAATTTCCAAGAACCCAATTTTTATCTTCAATTTACACCCTCCTTTGGTTTGCTTCCATACTTTCCCTCTTTGTTATATTTCTTAAAATTGTAAATATAGTATACATAAAGAAAAATGAAAACCTTTATGTAAATTTTACCAGTCCAACAAAACTGAACAGTGCCAGCATGCCAGAAGCTCACAGATACTCTTACCACAACTCCATTCCTCCCTACTCAGGGAAACAATGTTCTGATTTTTATGATAATCATTTCCATGTCTTTCCTTAGTTTTTTGTTTATTTTTTTTAATTAATAAACTTTATTCTTAGAGCAGTTTTGGGTTTGCAGAAAATACAGAAAAAATTCAGACATGCATCCACACAGTTCCCCTAGGTTCACATCTTGCCTTACTATGGTACAATGGTTATAATTGATGAGCCAATATCAACATATCATCATTAACTAAAGTTTATATTAGGCTTTACTTTTTGGATTTTAATATATGCATATTGACATGCTCCATCATTACAGTATCATGGAGAACTGTTTTGCTGCCCCCAAAATCACCTATGCTCTGCCTATTCATCGCTCTCTTCCCTCAGCCCCAGGCAACCAGTGATAGTTTCATTGTCTCCATAGTTTTGCCTTTTGCAGAATGTCATATAATTGGGATCATATGTTACATACCCTTTTCAGATTAGCTTCTTTCATTTAGTAATGTGCATTTAAGGTTCCTCTATGTCTTTTCATAGACTGATAGCTCATTTCTTTCTATTGTTGAATAATATTCCATTATATGACTATACCACAGTTTGTTTATCCATTCACCCACCAAAAAACATTTGATTACTTCCAAGTTTTGGCAACTATGAATAAGCTGCTATACATCTATACGCAGATTTTTACATGAACATAAGTTTTCAACTCATTTGGACAAATACGTAGGCATATGCTTGCTAGATTACATGATAAGACTATGTTTAGTTTTGTAAGAAACCACTAAACTGTATTCCAAGCTGGCTGTACCATTTTCTCTTCCCAATAGCAATAAATGAGAGTTTCTGATGCTCTACATTCTATCTAGCATGTGGTGTTGCCAGTGTTTTGGATTTTAGCCATTTCAATAGATGTGTAGTAGTATCTCATTATTGTTTACATTTGTAATTCCTTGATGATATATGATAATGACTATTGTTTTATATTCATGTTTGCCTCTTTGGTGAGGTATATGTTCAGATCATTTGCCCATTTTTTTAATTGGGTTGTTTGTTTTCTTATTGAGTTTTAAGTTCTTTGGGCTGGGCATGGTGGCTCAAGCTTGTCATCTCAGCACTCTTAGAGGGCAAGATGGGAGGATTGCTTGAGCCCAGGAGTTTGAGGTTGCAGTGAGCTATGATCACACCACTGCATTCCAGCGTGGGCATCAAGGTGAGATCCTGCCTTAAAAAAAAAAAAGTTCTTTGTATCTTTTGAATACCAGTCCTTTATCAGATATGTGATTTGCAAAGATTTCTCTCAATCTGTGGCTTGTCTTTTTACTCTCTTATTTTCTTTAGTTTATATCCACCCAAATAGTGAACCTTAACCAATATTTTCTTTCTCAACATTAATTATATAAATGGAAATAAGCCATATGTATAACTTTCTATCTTGCTTCTTTCATTCAACATTACATTGTGAAATTCACCAATGCTATTGTATATAGCTATACTTTGGTCATTTTCATTCTGTATAGTATTCCATGTTAGAATTTAACCCAGATTGTCCATTTTACTACCGATAGACATTTAAGTCATTTCTAATTTTGAAAAATTCAACAATGCTGAAATGATATTCTTGCATGTTTATTATGGCATTTTAGGGCAAATTTTTCAAGAGAATACAGCTAAAAATAGAAATGTTGATTCATGGGGATCTTCAATTTTACAAGATAATACCACACTTTTTCAAAGTGTTTTACTAATTTAAACTCATTCCCTTAGTAGTGTATGAGAGTTCCTATTGCTCCATACATTCATCAATATGAGTATTGTTAATTCTTACATAATGTTACCTCATTTGGTTATAATTTGCATTTCACTGATATAATAAGGCTAAAAACCATTCACATGTTTTCTCAGACAGGTGGATTCCTTTTGTGAAGTACCTGTTTTTAGCCAACATCAAAATATTATTACTAACTTGAGTCCATAATTTACATTAGGGCTTACTTTTTGTGTTATATATTCTATGGGTTTTAACACATTTGGGAAGTGTGTCTTTATTATAATGATTTGTAGAAATTCTTTATAATTTCTATCAGTTATTGGCTAGTTATCTTATAAATACCACTTTTCACTATGTGGCTTATTTTTCTACTATCTTTTATAAAGTTTATTCTTATGGTTTTAAAGTAGTTTAATGTTTAAAGTAGGAATCTTTTCCTTTATGGATAGTGCTTTTTGCACCTTAGTTAAGAACTCTTTTCATATACTGAATCATTAAAATATTCTTTTATATTATTTATGGTTTTGGCTTTCACATTTTCATATTTATCCACCTGAAACTCAAATTTTGATGTATACTTTCCTGCATCATGATAGCCAATTTTCCCACTACTGTTCTTCAAAGAGTCTGTCATCTAACCACTGATCTTCCATGCCACCTCATTCATATATATCTGTGTATATATATATAGATATATATATGTGTGTGTGTGTATATATATAGATATATATATATATCTCATATATTGAGATATGCATATCTCAATATATCAAGAATTCATGTATGTATGAGACTGGAGGCCTATTATCTATCCAATGACACTATCAGATTATCTTAAATTAATATGATTTAAATTGTCTTGATATCTGGTAGAGGAAACCCAAATACTTTTTTCTCAGTCTTGAGTCTCTTACTTGCTCTTGGCTTTTGTACTGGCTTAAAAATGTTATAATTAGGTCATAAGGTACCCATTCTCCCAATAATAAAACTATCGAAATTTTGATTGACACTAAATTAAATCTATAGATCAATCTTGAGAAAACATGTCTTTACAATATCTCTTCCAATCAATGAACATTGTATATCTCTCGATTTTCATTAGGTCTTCTTTAACTCATTTTAGTCTCTCGATAACATTTTAGAAATTTCTCCACAGAGGTCTTTAATATCTTTTGTTAGATATATTTCTAACCACCTTTTGTTTATGCTATTGTATAAATTTTATCTTTAAAAATTTTTAGGTTTTCAAATTTTATTCTGTTTATAAAAACACAATTAATTTTATATAATAAATTTATAACCAGGAAACTTGCTAAACCCATTTATTAACTGTAATAATTTAAATATAATTTCCTTTGGATTTTCAGTGTACAAAATCACATCCTCTGCAAAAATTACTAATAAGTGACCTCAGGTAAAAGGCAGCTTTACTGTTAAGCCTATCTATCTATGCAATTTCCTTTGATTTTGCCAAGTAATTCCTTACTATCCTTAGAAATACCTTGAGGCTTAAAAGAATATCTTATATGTAACATATAAAATGCTGCACTTTTAGTTGCTTTTACCTGAATGGTTGGTATGAATAAGGTAGCCTTTTGTAGTTCTAAAATCAGAAATGATCATTACTTTGTAAATATTTCTCCCAGCCCATATATTATTCGTATTCGCTAAAGAATAGTTATTCTATTTGTTTATTGTTGTCTACTATTTGATTTGTTAATAATAGTTTCCCTCAAATATTTTATGACTCTTGGATGTTCATTCATATTTTGGAATGAAGAACTAGGTTGATTAGTATGGATAGCTGGGAGGGATTTTCTCCTCTGTGGTTCTAAGTCTGTTTCCCCAAAAAAATGATTACATGCTCTTTGTAAGTAGGTAGGACAGATGAATCACTTTCTTCAAAAAGAAGTACTAGAGACCTTCACTGATCAAGCTATTGTGACTTTAAGTAAGTGGTAAGGTTTAGGTTATCCAAGAGAATTGGACAGGTACCTGGCTGGCCAAGGCTTTAAGAAAGTAGACATCTAAATAATTTCCCTCATGATTTCTCAAAGGTCCATTCCTGTTCACTGTATATGTTGACTCTGAATTTCAAATGTTCCTAGATTCCATCTAGAAGACTGTCTCATGCTTTGACAGCACCTTCCTCTACCATAGTTAATGTAATATTTTCTTTTCTCTGGTTCAGTCATTATTTTGATTCCATCTGTTTTCTAAGTTCAAAGAATTTTTTCAAAATTTATACTCTATAGATAATAATTTATAGAGCTTCTTTTTTTAGTTTGTTTCTCCCCTGCCCCCATTTTATTTCAATGAGAATATAGTTAGGAGATCTGGAAGATACATATATTAAGTACATCCTTTTGAAAGTTAAAAATTTGGGTGTGAATATGTGTGTGTATAAAACCACTAACAGCACACACTATTGTCTACCTATTACATATTAAGAAAAATTTTCAATATTTAATATGTATAAAACATAAGTTTTATTGGTTACACAGGATTATATTGCTCCATAATATGAATCATAAAAAAATACTTTCAGTATTATCATACAATTTGTTGACCATATCATTAACAATCATATTAGGAGATCTTTTAATATTGAACTATTTCTGAAATGAACTCTCCTTTTTACTAGGCATATTAACCTTTTAACATATTGCCAAATTTGATTTCTAAGTAGGCTAGATTATGTAAGATCTTTATCATGTCTTAAAATCAGCATTGAAAATATTGCACATATTGATGCATGGAATATTTCCTTCAAAATGTTTCAATTTATACTAATAATTTAATGAGAAAAAGTGAGGAGTAATTTGAAATAGCCACATATAAAACTAGAAAAATATTTCTGATAAACAACATAATCATTCAGATATAGTGTTTGCTTTTGAGATTTGTTTTGACATTTGAGTTATTCTTACTTTGTTTTGCTTGCTGGGTAATGCTAAGATAGTAAATAGTGTCATGAAATACAATTAGCATCTGTGATATCAACCACTCTCTTTTCATGGATAAAATGGTTCAGTGAGTAAATCTGTGTAATTCTGAGTTGTTTTTTAATAACTTTGTTGAGATATAATTTCCATACCATACAACTCATCCATTTAAAGTATATAATTCAATGGTTTTTAGTTTTTTGTATATTCACATGTATGTGCAACTATTATCACAGTCTATGTTAGAAAATGTTCTTCACTTAAAAAAGAAACCTTGTACCCTTTAGTGGTACACACAGAGGAAAGGCCAAGTAAGGACACAGTGAGAAAGCAGACTTCTGTAAGTCAAGAAAAAAGCCCTCACCAGAAACCAACCATGTTGGCACCCTAATACCTGATTGCTAGTCTATAGAACTGTGAGAAAATAAATTTCTGTTGTTAAGGCACACAGTCTATGATATTTTGTTATAGTAGCCCAAATTGACTAAGACAACAGATTATCATAATAGTGTTACCAGACATGATAAGTCATTTCAAAATGATTAAAGATAGAATCCAATCTCATACCTTATGCTAAAATAAACTGTTTATGGTTGTGATTTATATGTATAAAAAGGAACATAGAAATACTAAAATTAAATACAGATAAATAGAGAAGACATAAATCATAAAGTAAAAGAATGATAAAATTGACTACACAAAAATTTCAAAACTTTTGTAAAGCTGCAGAAAAGAAAAGCAAAGGTAAGAGACATAAAACTAACAAAAAAGATTTATAATATATGTATCAGACTAAAAGTTAACATTCATATTAAAGGCTTACATCCATTTTTTATTAATAGTCAATAAAATATTAAAAAATCTATTAAAATATAAAATAAAGGCAATGTAAATGAACAGGAAATTCTAAGATAAACAAATACTCAAAAACATATCAAAAGATTTTCATTTTTAGTATCAATGAAAGAAGAACATATTAAAATAAGATAACTTCTGACAGTTAGGAATGATTTTTCTGTTTTTAAACATAACTTTCTGTAGAGCAAAGGCAATAGGGAAATAGGCATTATAATAGATGTTAGTCAGAGTTCTAAATTGTTCACTATTTTTGTAGAGCAAATTAGCAATATCTAGAGCCTAAGAAATGTATAGATACTTTAGCTCACTAATTTCATTTCTAAGAATTTGTCCTAAGTATAATTAATTGTGCAAGGATTTTTGTACAAAAATATTTATAGCTAGGAAAACAAAACAAAAAACCTTTTTATAAATGCCTAAATATCAAGTACATCAGTTAAAAAATAATGGCACATCTCTACAATAGAAAATTACATATATTAAAATTAAAACAAATTCATTAGACATTAAATGAAAAACAGCATATTTCTATTTGAAATACATATTATATATTGTATATTCTGTATTCATATACTGAAAAAAGGGCCTTTAAATTTATACATAAGAAAGTTAATAAAAACCATGCCAGGGATTATGGCTAAAATTTGTTATTAAAAGTCAAATTTCTAAACTATAATAAAGACTTTTTATAATAAAGTAAAACACTGAATAGCGTACAATCAGCTCTACGTAACAACTTCTCTTGAGCTTCATACATACCGAGTGGGTACGGAGTGCTGCGATGGTTTTTGAAAGTGCCATTTCCCATAGTTCATCAATGTAGGCTCTATTTACTAAGCCCTGGGTTGTATGTAAAATGTGATCTTCAACCACAAAAAAGCTAAGAGTGAGGAAAAAAGAAAGCACAGCTGTCAGAAATTACAGCTTGATTACTATCTCCAGGGTTTGACAAACATTAAGAGCTGCCATCAAATTCAAATTTAATAGTCATTTTTTTCTTTTGAGAAAGCTGTTTAGTATCATAAATGAAATCAGACTTCTTGGTCTAAGAATTACATCCATGATAGTGATATCTCCTTAACCACTTCTACAGTGATTGGAGTTAAATTTCTATTAAATGGTAACCATGTTATACAGCTAACAGGGGGAAAATGTATAAAGGTAATGGATGCTAATTTCACTATGTTAAAAAACACCAGGCAATAAATTTCAAAAAACTAATGGATTTGAAGGAGACAATGAGAACTGAAATACCGATATATTTATAAGAACCCAACACACAAAAATTTCCAAATAATTCCCCTTATGTGGACTCTCATCAAAGTGTTGAAAAGTATCTTACAAAGGTTTAAAAGAAAAATAAAAGCAAACATATTTTTGAATATTCTTGTCATGGCTTTTTGTTACTATGCATTTAAAATGTATAGTCAGCTATCTTGCCTAAATATTCATATTAATAAAAATAATATTTTATTAGGGAATTTTATGATAGATTTTAATCAAAACTATTAATTACATTGAAACACTCTAAATCAGAAAAAAAAAAGAACAACTTGATGAAAGAATCCAATTTATTTCCTTTACTTTTAACAGTATAGTCATTATTTTGCAATTAGAACAAGCTGCCTGTATTTGGGGTGTTTATTTGGGAACTCCAATTCCATACCACTATATACACTCTAGATAAGGGTGGGAAATTATAGCCCATGGGTTAAATCTGGCCCACTGCCTGTTTTTATTAAGATTGTTTTACTGGAATACAGCCATGCTCACTTATTTATGTATTGTCTCTAGGTGCTTTCACACAACAATAACAAAGCTAAATAGTTGTGACAGAGACTGTATGGCCTGCTAAGCCTAAAATACTTTACTAGCTGGCCCTTTTAGAAAAAAATTGTCAACTTTCATTGATTATTTCATTCCATCTCACCAAGAACAGAGAAACAAAACATCATGTATAATAAGATTACAATTCAATGTTTTTCTCCCTTTATTCACAAAAAGTACCCTTCACCAATATAATGTTAAAACAATAGGATGTTTCTTATAAATCATTAGAAAATCAAAATTAAATACTATCTTAAGGATTTAGTAAAAGAAAACAAAAGAATCTCCCAAGAAAAACCTGATTTATTTTTCCAAGTCTCATAATTCTATGTATTGAAAGTATACACATTTAAATAAATATATATACCTACCCTACAATTTGATTAAAATACTTCCTGTAGCCATCTAAAGTTTCATGCTACAACAAAGCAAAGAAGGAAAAGTTATTGTTTCTGTTTTGTTACATTAAGACAAAGTTAAAATCAGTTACTTAATCCCTTAAGGCTCAGTTCCCTAGACCTGTGGTCCCCAGACACCAGGCCGTGGACTGATACCTATCCGTGGGTGCCTGCCAATGGCCTGTTAGGAACCAGGCCACACACCAGGAAGGGAGCAGTGGGCAATCTAGCAAAGCTTCATCTGTATTTATAGCCACTCTGTATTGCTGGGATCGCCACATAAGCTCTGTCTCTCATTAGATCAGTGGGAACATTAGATTCTCATAGGAGCAGGAACCCTACTGTAAACTGTGCATGTGAGAGATTTAGGTTGCACGCCCCTTATGAGAATCTAATGCCAGATGATCTGAGGTGGAGCTGAGGCGGTGATCCTAGTGCTGGGGAGCAGCTACAAATACAGATCATCATTAGCAGAGAGGTTTGCCTGCACAATAAATGTAATGCACTTGAATCATTCCAAAGCCATCACCCCCCACACCCTCCTGCTCCAGTCCATGGAAAATTGTCTTCCATGAAATCACTCCCTGGTGCCAAAAAGGTTGGGGACTACTGCCTAGACTATAAGGTAAATATAATAATAGTACCTACCTTATAGGATTTCAATGACGAATGAAATGATACAATACATATCTAGTACTTAGAACAATGCCTGACACATAGCAATCCATAGATGGTTTCTTACTGCAAATCACATTCACCAAAGGTGGTCTCAGAATGATAGTAAACACATTTTTTCTCTCTCTCTCCCCCCCCCCCCCAATCAAAAGATACCAAAGAAGGAACGTGAAAATGTGAGAAAAGTAAAGGTAAGGTGGTAGTCCTACCATGTTAGATGGAGGCTGGAGTACCAAACGAGCCTGTTTTCGCCTTTGTTTTCGGTAATAATTCTCAAATGTTTCCCGGGCACCCTGGAAAATAAACAAAAGGAAATGGGTTGACAAAATTAGATCAATTACTCTTGCATTTCAAAGGAAAATGGAAGGTCCCAGGTCTGGAATTTGAGGTAGTACCACATTTCTCAAAATATCCCATTTTAACAATGATAATAACCTTAGAAAATAAAAATAACTATAACCACTTATTGAACCTTACTTACAAACCCATAAGGGTGGATACAAAATATCCTTATAAGGAAACTTCCAGAACTCAATCATCAGCACACCAAAGCTGGTTTGTGAATCAACTATCACAAACTCACAAGAATGACAGCAAACCAACCTTTCTATGGGTTATAATAACAGGTGAGGAAATGTTCCTTAATGAACTCACAGAACACTCCAG
Organism: Mirza zaza; assembly: GCA_008750895.1. Classification (NCBI taxonomy): domain Eukaryota; kingdom Metazoa; phylum Chordata; class Mammalia; order Primates; family Cheirogaleidae; genus Mirza; species Mirza zaza. The sequence continues at coordinate 20,397 of VSMD01129764.1, read as the reverse complement.
AAGAAAAATGTCCAGAAAAAAAAAAAAAAAAAACAGTCTTCAAATGAATCATAAGCAAAGGACCAATGGGAAGCATGAAAAAGGCAGAGACTTTCTCTCTCTCTCTCTTTCTCTCTCTCTCTCTCGTGAAAAGTAAATGAGTCTTTATAATCTAACATAGGATTAAACCCAAAAAAGAAGAAACAAAGCCTTGGAAATTCTTGGTGCACAGTTTCCACTTTTCATTTAGGGTTTCTGATCTTAAAAGGAAAAGGGCTCTAGAGAATAAGATCTGGCTGATAAACTCTGTACTGGGTTGAATAGTGTTCTCCCAAAATTCATGTCCTTCCCAGAACATTAGAAGTGTAAATTTATTTGGAAATAGGGTCATTGTAGATGTAATTAGTTAAATTCAGATGTAGTCATACTAGTGTAGTGTGAGTCCTTAATACAATATGATTGGTGTCCTTAAAGACAAAGAGAAAAGACACAGAGAGAGAGACACAGGGAGAATATCATGTGACAACAGGGGCAGAGGTTGGAGTGATGCAGCTGGAAGCTAAGAACATCAGGAATTGCTGGTCACCAGCAGAAGCTATACAGACATAACAAAGGATTCTACCCAGCATCTCAGGGGGAGCATGGCCCTTCTGATGCCTTTATTTTGGAATTCTAGTCTCCCGAACTGGGATAGGATAAATATCACTTTTAAACCACCCACTTTGTAGTGCTATGTTATAGCAGCTCTAAGAAACTAATATAAGCTCAAAGTTTTTAAAATATCATGCTCCTTCTATTACTAAATTGTACTCTTATTCCAAGGCTTTTTCTAAATAACCAAGAGTAGAAAGGAAAAGACAACCCAACATGGTGGTAAAGGGCACTGATTTTAGAACCAGATGATTACATTCAAATCCTGACTCTGCCCCTTACTAGATGTATTAACTGCTATAAATAACTGTATAAATTCCCTTCCACTAATTTAAGTTCTACTGTTTACTTAACTTTCACTAATAGGTGTGCTGTGGTTTTCTCATTTGTAGAAATGCCAATCTCATATGGCTGTAACAAGAATTTAAAAGAGTTATAAAGCTCTTAGAACAGAATCTGATAAATACTAAGCACTTATGCAAGTGTTTATTTAAAAAATAAATAAAAATCTGGGCACAGTGGTTCATGCCTGTAATCCCAGCACTTTTCGAGGCTGAGGCAGGAGGATTGCTTGAGTCAGGAGTTTGAGACCAGCCTGGGCAACATAGCAAGACCCTGTCTCTACAAATAAAAAATTTTTAAAAATTAGCCAGGTGTGATGGCACATGCCTATAGTCCTAGCTATTTAAAAGGCTGAGGTGGGAATATTTATTGAGCCAGGAGTTTGAGGTTGCACCGAGCTATCATCAGGCCACTGCACTCCAGCCTGGGCAACAGAGAAAAACCCTATCTTAGTCTAAAAACAAAAAGAACAACAACAAAAATAACACACACACACACATAGAGAACACCAGGTGAAGAAATAGACACATAGAAGGAAGAGCCCCATGCAAAGGAGACAGAGATTCAAGTTATACAGCTGCAAACCAAGAATTATGGAGAAACCACCAGAAACTAGAAGAGAGAGCAGGGCCCTGTCAGCACCTTGATTTCCAGAACTATGAGAGATAGTAAATTTCTGTTGTTTTAAGATAAAAACAAATAAATAAACAAAAAATAAATAAGATAAAATCAATGATTAAAGTGAAAGCCCTGGCCATCAGAAAAACTATGAACTTCAAGCAATACCTAGTTCAGTTTCCTTTGCCATCTAGAAAATTTAAAAAACGTTATTCAACATAATTTCTTTGTTAGATTAAATTAACCCTAAATTCAGAAAGTTGACTTAAAGAACTAAATCATCTAAACACAGTAGTATAGCTTGGGAGTTAGCAAACATTTTCTGTTAACGGCAGGATAATAAATACATTAGGCTTGGTGGGCAACTATTCAATTCTGCTGTGGTCATGCAAAAGCATTCATAGACAAGACAAAAATTAATGAATGTGGCTGTGTTCCAGTAAAATCTTATTTGTGGAAACTGAAATCGAAATTTCATATAATTTTCACCTGTCATGAAATATTCTTCTTTTGATTTTAAAATGTAATAAACCATTTTTAGTTCACAGGCCATACAAAAATAGGCAGCAGACTAAATGTGGCCCATGGGTCATGGTTTGTTAAACCCCAGTGTAGCTTGAAAACAAAGGTTTTAAAATTCTCAAGTGATTATGACTGTACACACCTGAGTTTTTCTGCCTATAAAATGAAATCAAACATTAGGACAGCTATTTCAAGGCTTTCATAGTTCATAAGTTAATGAGGAAGCAAATGATTCCATTTAAGAAATAAGAAGTGGAAACTGCTAGTTTGTTAAAGTTATTCCCAACTTATCAGCATTTCAGAGCAAAGTGGTATTATTAAATGTTAATTACATTTTGTACACACCTAAGGGCTTTTCGTTTTAAGGTTAACAGCCCTAAAGGACCTTTATTATTCTAGTGTGACGTTACATATTCAACGTGCTTTGGAGCCAAGAAACACTTACTTGAGAATTTAGGGAAAGCCTTCTCTCTAATTAGACCATAATACACTAATTTTTTGTTGTAAATGATAGAACATATATAAAATGAAATTCTATATAAAAATCAGATCGTGAACCTCTACTTAATTCTAAACGGGACACAGTTTTGCCTTTCAAATATTCCTTCAGTAGAATAAAAACAAAAGAAAAGACCAATTTATCTAATAGGTCTGGCTTTCCATTACAAAAACTACTTGAATTTTCCTTAGTGCCTATTAAATAAATTCACCTTTGGTTATTCTATTCCCTCTGCCAATTTTGTCAACTCAGTGCTTAAAGGTGGAATTTGAGAAGTAAATGTTTGACCAATCCAATTGAGTAATTGGTGAAGTACCTGTCTATTCACAAATAGGCCACTAGATGAACTATAAAAGTTTCACTTCAAGCTCTTTGAATCACTAACATTAAAAAAAAAGCTGTTGAAGACATAAGCAAATAGATATAAAACAATAAGCAGGGAAGTGAAAAGGTTTTTTTCCCCTATCTTATGCCATTAGTATTACAACGCTCCAAAAGCTTTATGATAATTAAAGCACACAATCTCATAGAAAAACCAGTCACTTAATACATACTAAGCGCTTACCATGTGATCGGCACTGAGAATGGTCCCTGTCTTCACTGAATTTATAGTCAAGGGTAGAAGACTGGCAATTAAACAAGCAATTATATTCAAATGAACTACAGAATCCTATGGTTAGGAGTGATATGTGTGTTTGAGTGTGTGTGTGTAGTGGGTGGGGGAAGTGTCAGAGAAAGCTTCTCAGAAAAAAATGACAAGTATACTCCCAATTGAAGAATGAGAGGAGTAAGCCAGGTAAAGAGAAAGGGAAAAAAATCTTCCTAGTAGAAACAAAGACATTCAAATTTTTAAAAGGCATCACATATCCCAAGAATTTGAAAGAAGTTGTCCATAGCTAAAACTTCAGGTATAAGGAATAGGGCTGATAAGAGATGAGGCTGGAGTGCTTCATAAATTATGTTAAGATATTTGGACTCAAAGGACCATAGAGTTTTAGATATTTTGGAAGTTGTAGAGAGTAAAAGAAAGAAAGAAAAACTTCTATTCAAAATGATTAGTCAGAATCTGAGATATATTTAGGAGGTACAAGCTGATAATTAATTAGATATGGGTGATAAAAAATAGGAAGAGAAGAACACCGATATAAGGTTTCTAACCTGGATAACTGGTTTGACAGTGGCATCATTTAATGAGAGAGAAAACATATGTAGAAGGAATACACAGTCAATCTTCATTATTCACAGATTCTTATTTACAAATTAGCCTACTTGCTAAAATTTATTTATAACCCTTAGATCGATATTCATAGCTCTCTCATGGTCATGTACAAACGTGTGCATAGCAAAAAATTTGAGTTGCCCAATGCCCATGTTCCCAGCCAAGGTTAAATAAGGCAATTCTCTGCCTTTTGTTAGTTTTCATATTATAAACAAGTATCATTTTCACAGTCTATCCAGTGTCACGTTTTTTGCATTTTTGTGCTTTTTGTTGGTGCTTTTGCTGTTTAAAATGGCCTCCAATCATAGTACTGAAGTGCTATCTAGTGTTCCTAAACTCAACAAGTCTGTGATGTGCCTTACAGAGAAAACACATGCATTAGATAAGCTTCTTTCAGGCATGAGTATAGTGTGAATTCAACATTAGTGAATCAATAATATATATTAAATGAAGTATATTTAAACAGAAACACTCATAAATCAAAGTTATGCACTGACTGGTTGATGAAAATGTGACCAGAAGCTCACAGGAACTAACTCTGAATTTCACCTAGGAACAATGGTTCAGTAATCACTAATTCAGTGTTTGCAGTGACTTTATAAAACATAACTATTAATACCATGAATAATGAGAGTTGACTATATTTGAGAAGATTGATGATGATAACTTTTGAATTAGATATATTTAATTGACAACTTACAAATGCCAAGTGTTCGGGAGTTGGCATGGCTGGGTGTATGGCTTAAGACAAATGGGTAGGCTAAAGATAATGGATTTCAGAATCATTAGCAGAGAGATCGTAATCAAAGCCCTAGCATAAAGGATATATCTAAAAAATGCCTGTAGAACAAAAGTACAAAAGAACCTAGCACAAAAATGCCAAGGGACACCAGCAATTAGGAAATGGATGGCTCTTTCTTATAATTCAAATGTAACTTTGAATGTCACTTACTTAGAAAAGTATTTTCTATTACTCAACTTAAAATGGAAAGTCTTGCCTAATACATAACCCTTTTTTAATTTTTTGCATAGTACATATTTCATCTAATATTATGTAGTTTGTTTATTGTCTGTCTTCTCTCATTAGGATGCAAGCTCCACAAGAACATGTTTCTAGTTTATCACATTTATTGTTGTGTTCCCAGCCCATACGATAGTACCAGGCACTTAATAGGCATTCAATTTTGAATAAATAATTAAAAATATGAATACAATATCAATCTATAATTTCTTGTACAGCTTCATTTTTATATTTATACTTTATCTCCTAATGCATTGACCATTTTCTTGTAATTATTCCTATTCATCTCATCCTGGTATTTTTCTACCTCCATTTATTCTATTAAAGTATTCTGTCCCTATTTTATAGGGGTAATGGCTTCTTTAAACCAAATAATTTTCCAGAATATCCTTTTGGTTCCTGTAGAAAACCATTTTTAGGATTATGTTTCCTCTGGATTCTTAGGATGCTGTTCCTTGACCTTTTCTATTCGGTAAGTTTTCTCAGATCTCGTGTTGTTTTATATTCTTTTGTTTTCCCAATTGCTCTATTTTGAATGAGAAGAGCTCTTTCTGGACCAGAACTTTCTTTCAGGCTTATTTTCTGGTTTGCCTTTTGCCCATTCACCATTTATCTAGCTATAGATCTAATATCCTTAAGGAAGCAACAACTCATAGCAGGTTGATGTGCCCAGGTCCAAGGCTGTGCCAAAGGCAATCTACAAACTGACTCCAGTGTCTAGCAAGCGACTGGCCTACTAACTTCATATGAAATATGGGCAAACATTTTGCTACCAAAGATTTCCCAGAGTTTAAAAAAGTGAACTTCTTAAAGTGAATGAAAACCAGAGTAATTTAGGGTCTTCCTATCTGTGTTCTTGTATGGCACTATTATTTTGAATATTCTCTAGCAAAGGATGAACTGTGCTGTCACCAACAATCTCCCCCTATCCCCCATCCCCCTATATCCCTTACCTCACACTCTGGCAGCCTTAAAATAGAAAAATCCATGTACTGCAGCAGTTGCTGACTTCTATGACCTGAATGTATCCCCCAAAATTTACATGTTGAAACTTAATCCCCAATATAGCAATGAGGTGGGGCCTTTAAGAGGTGATTAAGTGATGAGGGTGGGGCACTCCTGGATGAGATTAGGGCCCTTATAAAATAGCTTAAGGGAGTGGGTTTGCCTCCTCCCATCTCTTCTGCAATGTGAGAATGCAGCATTCCTCTCCTCTGGAAGACTTAGCAACAAGGTGCTGCCTTAGAAGCATACAGCAGCCTCCACCAGACAACCAAAGCTATTATCACCTTGATCTTGGACTTCCCAGCCTCCAAAATCATGAGAAATAAATTTCTATTATTTATAAATTACCTAGACTGTGATATTTTATTATAGCAGCACAAATGGATTAAGACACTCACTAATGTATTCATGAATTCAGGATTGTATTTTCAAGCCAGAAAGTATACGATGGGAAGGGGATAAAGTGTTTTCTGACTTTTAAGGTTTGCTTTGTTTATAGCAGCAAAACAGAACTGAACAACTAAATCTCTCGATCCATTCAATCAGCCCAACAGTTACAGAAAATTTTACTCAAATTCAGACAAAATGTTAATTATCAGCCTTTTTTGTTAATGGCACAAGTTTTCAAATTTTTATGCATCTAAAGTATTAGGTCATTAAATATGAAATGTTCAATTTCTAACCAAAACTGCAGATTATATCTCAAACAAAAAGCAGTACAATCAATCAAAATATGTGCCTAAACTATCAACACAGTTTTGCCATCTTAACAGTAGTGTATGGCAGCAGTAAAGAAGCTGGAGAGCAAGTGGCGATGAAATCAAGAAAGGTGTTTTCCACAGCTTGTTGAGAATTGAATATTTTTCCTTGCAAGAAGTGGTCCAGAACCTGGAAGAAGTGGTAGTCAGTTGGATCAAGGTCTGGTGAATACAGTGGATGACAGAGAGTTTCCAAGTCCAGCTTCTGTAGTTGGAGCAGTGTTGTTTGTGTGACATGTGGTCGGTCAAGCACTCTTGCAAAAGGATTGGCTTGTCTCTATTGACCAATCTCAGCTGCTTAATCACAAGCATCCTCATCATTTCATCCAGTTGTTTGCAATAAACACCTGCTGTGATGGATCAACCAGGTCTCACAAAGCTGTAGTGGATGATACCAGCACTGGACCACCAAAAAGACACCATTAGTTTTTTTTTAATGAACATTCCCTTTTGGACTGTGTTTCGGCACTTCATCTTTATCCAGCCATTGTGCCAAAGGCTTGCGGCTGTCAAAAAGAAGCCATTTTCATCATGTAACAATATGGTACAGAAATGTTTCACCTTTATGTCATGACAGCAAAGAAAGGCAAATTTACAGATGATTTCTCCTCTGACGCTTGTTTAATTCATGTGGAACCCATCCGTCCAGCTTCTTTACCTTGCCAATTTGTTTCAAATGGTCCAATATTGTTGTAATAGTAATGTCAAACCTTGCCGCTAATTCACACATAGGTTGAGATGGATTTGCTTCCACTACAGCTTTCAACTCATCATTATCCACCTTGGTTTCAGGTCACCCATGTGATTCATTTGCAAGATTAAAATCACCAGAATGAAACTTCTCAAACCATCAACATACTGGGGATTCATTAGCCATATCCATCCCAAACATGTCACTGATACTTCAAGTTGTCTGTGCTGCATTTGTCCCACAGTGGAACTCATAATGGAAAATAACGTGCATTGTTGACTTATCCATAGTTTCACAAAAATTGCTCTTAAAAAAATTGAAGGATAATCACATGCATTTGAAAATGTGCGTTTGAAAGACTGAGGATGTATCTTCACAATAAAAATAAAACAAGAAGTACTAGCACCTCTTGTACTATCCTGGATAGAGCTGGAGCCCATTCTACTAAGTGAAGTATCACGAGAATGGACAAACAAGCATCACATGTACTCACCATCAAATTGGTATTAACTTACTTAACTGACCAACACTTACGCGCACATACAGTAGTAAGATTCATTGGGTGTCAGACAGGTAGAGGAGGGAGGAAGGGATGGGTATATTCACATCCACTGGGTGCAGTGTGCACCATCTGGGGGATGGACACGCTTGAAGCTCTATATGTAACCTAAACATTTGTATCCCCATAATATGCTGAAATAAAAAAAAATTTAAAAAAAGAAGTGTCAAAGTGGAATGTCAGAGGTATCAACTGTCAAATTTAGTACTTCAGGCAATTGAACATTTCATACTTACTAACCTAAATTTTTTACAAGAAAGGCTTAGAATCCTTAACATTTCCTATGTTAATTATGTACATGTCCTCTAAAATTTAATCCAAATACTAAATTCTGTATTATTATAAAGAAATCCCCACTATAATTTTTTTATCATTTGGTTATACAGAAACTATATAAGAACAGCTAAATGATTACAGCAAATATTCTATTTTTACTTAATGCCAAAGCAAGAAAAAGAAATACTTTCCAAGCTCTATTAACCTCTTCTTCAATTCACTGGGTACTTTATTTACTAAATTTATATTTAATTTAGATGTTTAATATTATATTACACCTTATGTTATACCTGAGGGAGGGCATTAATGCTCAAATTCTCTAAAAGCCATTGCTATTCCAAAGTCTAATCACTAATCCTAGCACTAGATTAATCCAGTTAACAGGAAATAACACACTTCTCCTCAGACGATGCTGGAAATAGTTCTTTTGTCTTAACCTTTTCCTTACAGCTATGTCTTCTACATTGTTTATCTCTTTTTAAGTTATTAATTATAAAAGTAAAATATGTGACTTGTCGAAAATTAGACAACACAAATTGGGAAAACAGACAAAAGCCATTCATAATTCCATAATTCGGAGATAACTACTGCTTACTTTTTGGTATACTCTCTTACAGACTTCCTCCTATTCTAAATGGATAGATATTTCACATATACATATATGTGTTAATACATATATATGCATAAAATAGGATCATATTGTATATACTCTTTGCATTGCACTTTGCATGCAAAAATATTTTCTCCAACATCATAATTTACCATGATCTACTTTTACTCCATAACACTGTTCCCACACCTTTTCTTCAATCACATGCTATATATTGTCACCATACAAATGCTGGAACTAACATGGCTTTGAATAAAGGTCTAAAAATGAAAATAAAAACACAAGTGACAACCTGGAATATTTTTCCATGTGTCCAGACACTTGTCTGGATGTAAACATAAGAAACACAAATAATATTGCCACTCAACGTGGGCAAATGAGTGAGGGTTTTGTTTTGTTTCTGTCTGTAAATGTTAAACTTTATTGCTAACAAAGCTTAAGGCCAAATTTTAGCTGCTGTAGGTTACAAATGTGCACCAGTAATCAAATAAGTCAGGACCATGTGATCTCAGTCTTAGGGGGAAAATACATGCTAGATGAAAGACCTATCTATGGATTTCTTTTTCTTCATGAAAGGTAATAATGTACATCATATACAAAGACACCTGGAACATTTCAAACTTTTTTTTTTTTTTTTTTTTTTGAGACAGAGTTTCACTTTGTTGCCCAGGCTAGAGTGAGTGCCGTGGCATCAGGCTAGCTCACAGCAACCTCAAACTCCTGGGCTCAAGCGATCCTCTTGCCTCAGCCTCCCGAGTGGCTGGGACTACAGGTATGCGCCACCATGCCCGGCTAATTTTTTTTTTCTATATGTATTAGTTGGCCAATTAATTTCTTTCTATTTATAGTAGAGACGGGGTCTCGCTCAGGCTGGTTTCGAACTCCTGACCTCGAGCAATCCGCCCGCCTCGGCCTCCCAGAGTGCTAGGATTACAGGCGTGAGCCACCGTGCCCAGCCCATTTCAAACTATTAATGAGCCCCATGCTACTAAACATAGTGGCATCTACATTCCTAGCATTGCAAAGAAAAAAATATTTACATTGGGACACTACTTCTTCATATGGGCAATATGTCTACACAGCAAGCAAAGAGGGACACACCTTATATCTTCTTTATTAAATATTCACTGTGCCCTTATTTGGGTAAACAGCTCTTCATCTAGTGGGTCTTTCCTGGCAGATATTGGTACCAGGTCTACTGGAGGGTGGACTGAGTCCTTCTCATCCATCACAATAACAGAAAATTAATCCTTGGATTGAGAAGCAGCTAAGGACAACTACAGAAAGAACAAGGGAGGGGAATGGAAGAAGGGAAGCACACATCATTGTTCTTCCGGCTTTGCCTACAGGAAGCAATATTCCATTAGGTCTTGGGCAAAGCCTGTAATTTCACCACCCTAACTGCAGCTGGAACTCCCTTTTAACTGTCACAGCATTCAAGTGAAGACAGGTTTATTCAGAGTTTAAAAAAAAAAAAAAAAACGAAAGGGCCATTTTAATTTGCTTCCATGTGAAAAGAGGAATACTTTTCATAGAGTCCCATAATGATGTTCAGCGGGATATTACACTTCACCATATGGCTAATTTGCACAGCAGGCCCAAGGCAGGATTTGCTTTCATTAGAACTGCCCTAAACATCAGACTACAGAAACATGTGTAAGGAAAAACCCAAGATGCCCCCTATTGTTTAAATATAGAAACATTCGATTCCCAGATGTAAAAGCCCATTCACAGAGTTCCCATGGCAAGGTCATTCAAGAGTCATAGAGGTATGTGTCATAGCTCCACACATGTATAGTAGGGCTTTGAAAAATGTCTAAAAATCAAGAGCCACAACGTTGTCGAAACACTTCAAAAAAAATTATATATGGAGAAAGAATAACTGCTCTGGTAGATAATTTATCATTAAAAAAATCATTACTTCCAAATGCACCAGTTCTTTATATCACTTAATTTGCCTACAAAATTAATCTACATAAACTTCTGGTCCTTTTTGAAGAAAACAGAGGCAGTCTGACGTTCTAACAGAGTTCTGTTTATTTTTAAGATGGCCCTTATAACCTGTGTTTGTCTTGGCATTTCCTCCTTCTGCTATATTCCAAGCATGAGCCATAGAAGAGCATCCCCTCAGGGGACTGACAGAGTCTGTAGGATTTTTTAAAAGAAAAAGAAAGAAATCCGATGTCTAATGATTATGGAGTAGTTGAGTCTGTGCTTTTGAAGAAAGCAAACATTATGATTAACAATCTTGGCCTTTGTAATTAGCTTCTCCCTTGCAAGGCAGAGTGTTAATTTATTAAATATTTTAACAAAGAGTCTTTTATTATCAGATTCAGTTTGGCTGGCTCCTTTCATAGCACTACCAATTACAACCAATAAAGCCTTAATTGATGACTACTTTTTATAACCTTTGACCCACGATGATAAACAGTTGTACCTTAGAAGCAAAAGGGTAAACCTCAAAGGGAATGGTGTCTTAATCACGCTTAGCAAACCAAACTGCTTAAAATTACAACTTACCTACCTGGCTAGACTAAAAAAAAAAAAAAAAAAAAAACCCAAAACACCAACCCCCCCCCCCACAAAACTGCAGACTTCCTCTATAATTAAGGTAATTGATCAGGAAAAGATTTGAATTTCACTTTTAAGATAAGCATCCCTTTTGTTAGGGAAACACTAACATGAATAATCTGTATATAACTGTGCACCTTACTGTGCTAATTAATTAAATAATATGATTTACTTCATTTGTAAATAATTTTAATACATGACATAACTGTTAACAGAAAACAAATAAAATGCAAGTCATTTTTAAAAAGTACTATTATTTAAATTATTTTCCCACCCTATCCTAAGTCCCATCATTTTATTCAGTGGTCCCTAACATACCAGAGACTACTAAGAGTATGAGAGCAAGGAAGTTAACCAAATTACTTGCCCAAATTACTTTGCCCACCAAAAATTCTTAAGAGAATTGAGTGTCTGCACATGATAAGGAATGTGCAGAAAATAGAATTTGGTTAATTTGTGGACTCATTTTTATTTTTGCCTTTGTTTAACTTTTTAAGAAATAAGATTCCTGGAGTAGATTGCTATATTCTGTTAAAGAATCCATTCTGTTAAAGTGATTCATTTTGCTTACACTGTTGCATCACAAGGGATTCACCCAGGGACCATGACCTGCTGGTGTGTGTGTACATTTACAAAAACAAAACAAACCACTCACTGGGATATAAGGTAGCAATCACAAACTAAAGACTGCTGCTTGTTTAGGTGCAATACCCTGATTCCCAAAGTTAGCTACAGTGAGTCTTACTGTTTTTTGACAGAAGGATTTATTCAGACTGCTGTACTCATTTGATGTAACAAAATGCTATTAATGTAAATATTTGTAAATAAAGTACCTGTATCTAGATTAAATTAAAAAAAAAAAGGCAAGGAGAGTCATTCCTTTAATTACAGTGAACAAAATGGAGCTTCTCTACATTTTATCCAGATGACTATTTCAAAGTCAGTAGTTTTCCAAAGTTACCATTTAAATGCCCAATTTCACACTTGCCAATATTTAAGGAAAGTCTCTTCTAACCTAACTCACACCCGTCAATCTTCTAAATTGCTAAGGTTGTTCACAATTTGGAAGTTTACAATTTCACAGACAAATAACTTAATCTGTTTCATGTCACCAAAAATGAATAGGGCCTCTGAACAATTATTAAAGAGCTAATAGGAAAATGTGGCATTTAAAAATGTAAATAAAAATAATACCATCACATTACAGATGAAGGAGATAAGAGATTGTAAACAATCCTCATTATGGAAAGTATAGCTTAAACAAAAGGTATGGTATAAGATTTTATACAAAAAGAACTAGGCATATATCTATCTTCTAAGTGACTTCCCATGCATATAACGAAGTCAATGCCAAGAAAAACAAAATCTAAGGCACAAAGTACTTTATAAACTAAAAAAGCTATACACGTTATTTTTATGATATATAAATGTACGTAATGGATGTTTTATTAAAGACATATGGTTGCTCCCTGCACTACAAAATCATGTTTGCCACACATACACACATAAAATAGCCTTTTGTATAGTTAAGTGAGGATTGGAGGAATTTCATATAAACAAATCTATGCCATTTTTCCTCATCAACAGATGCTGTTCAGAAACTGACAAATTTGGGAGCTAAGAATAAATAAATCTGTCATATTAAACTTCAGATGTTCAGAAAAATAGGCAGAATATCTAAAAACAGACAAAGTGGACAACTATTAATTAGGTCTACATTTGGTAAATAATGTATGAGTACAGGTGGATAGAAAAAAGGAAACTAAAAACTGAATAAAATTTGCTTCATCACCAATTATTATTTAAATTTTTATTATGATAAAATTATGCATGCACATGCAGTTATAAGAAATAATAGAGAGAGATCCCATGTGCCCTTTACCCAGTTCCCTAATGATAAACATCTTAGAATATGATACTGCGTACAACAACAGTCCCCAATCTTTTTGGCACCAGAGATTGATTTCATGGAAGACGATTTTCCCACTGATGGAGGGGCTGGGGTGGAGGGGCTGGTTTCAGGATGATCCAAGTGCATTGCCTTTATTGTGCAATCGAACCTCTTTGCTAATGATAATCTGTATTTGCAGCCACTGGCATCACAGCCTCAGCTCCACCTCAGATCAACAGGCATTAGATTCTCGTAAGGAGCGTGCAACCTAGATCCCTTACATGTGCAGTTTACAGTAGCGTTTTTGCTCTTATGAGAATCTAATGCCCAGCTGACAGGAGTGGAGCTTATGCCCTCACTCACCCACCAGCCAGTCACCTCCGCTGTGCATCCCAGTTCCTAACAGACCTTAGACCATTACCAGTCCATGGCCCAGGTGCTGGGGATTGCAGATGTACAATGTTACAACCAGGACACTGACATTCATTGAGAGTTAAGATGCGAATTTCCAAAACTACAAGGATCTCTCAAGTTGCCTTTACATAGCCCATACCCACTCACCTCCAACCCTGCTCCCTACTTAACACCTAGTAAGCACTAATCTGTTCTCCACACGTATGATTGTTATCTTAAGAATGATACATAAATGGAATTATATAGTATGTAATCCTTTGTGATTGGTTTATTTCACTCAGCATACATCTCTGGAGATTCATCCAGGTTGTTGCATGTATCAATAGCTCTTTTCTTTATATTGCTGAGTAGTATTCTATGGTACAAATGTACCAGAGTTTATTTAACCACTCACCTGTTAAAGGACATCTGTGTTGTTTCTAGTTTGGGGCTATTATAAATAAAGCTGGTATAAACATTTATGTATAGATTTCTGCCTGAATTAAGTTTCATCACTCTGCAATAAACACAGTGCAATAGTACAATTGCCAGGTCATATGGAAGTCGCATGTTTGGTTTTTTAAGAAACTGCCAAACTGTTTTCCAGAGTGACTATATATCATTTTGTAATTTTACATTCCCTCTAGCATCCTCACTAGCATTTGATGTTGTCAGTATTCTGATAGGAGTGCAGTGATAATTCACCGTGGCTTTAATTTGAATTCCTCTAATGACTAACAATGTTGAATACCTTTTCATGTGCTTATTTGCCATCACCATATCTACCTTGGAGAATTGTTTCTTCATGTTTTTTACTCATTTCCTAATTCTTTGTTTGCTTTTTACTGTTGAGTTTTAAAAAGTCTTTATATAGTCTAGATAATATGCCTTTGTTGGATATGTGATTTGCGAATATCTTCTCCAACTCTAGCTTATCTTTTTATTTTCTTACCAGCATCTTTTGCGGAGCAAAAGTGTTTAATGTGATGAGGTCCAACTTATCTGTTTTTTTCTTTCACAATAAGTGCTTTTGGAGTGAAGTCTAAGAACTCTTGCCTACCCCTAGATTCTGAAGATTGTCCTCTACTGTTTTCTTAAAAGTTTTGTAATTTTTATAGTTGTGCATTTAAGTCCATGACCCATTTGTATAAATATGAGAATTAGCTGGAAGGTTTTTTTGTCTTTGTTTGTTTATTCTAACACTGTTTGTTGAATTACTTTTGTCAAATATTTTTGTTGGTCTATTTCTGGGTTTCCTATTCTGTCCATTCATCTATCAGTCTATCCCTCTGCAAATATCACACCATCTTGATTACTATAGCTATATAGTAAGTTTTGAAATTGGGTAGGTTGATTTCTCCCACTTCATTCTTCTTCTTTTTTTTTTTTTTTTTTTTGAGACAGAGTCTCACTCTGTTGCCCTGGCTAGAGTGAGTGCCGTGGCGTCAGCCTAGCTCACAGCAACCTCAAACTCCTGGGCTCAGGCGATCCTCCAATCTCAGTCTCAGCCTGTAGTACTTAGCGCATGGGACTACAGGCATGCACCACCATGCCTGGCTAAATTTTTCTATATATTTTAAGTTATCCAGATAATTTCTTTCTATTTTTTTTAGTAGAGACGGAGTCTCACTCTTGCTCAGGCTGGTCTTGAACTCCTGAGCTCAAACAATCTGCCCACCTCAGCCTCCCAGAGTGCTAGGATTTCAAGCATGAACCTCCGTGCCTAGCCTCATTATTCTTTTTAACAAATGTTTTAGCTATTCTAGTTCTTTTGCCTTTCTATACAAATTTTAGAATAATCTTTTCTATATCTACAAAAATCGTGCTGGAATTTTGATAGGAATTTCATTAAATCTGGATATCAGTGGGAAAAACTGATATCTTTACTATGTTGAATCTTTCAATCCATGAACCAGTATGTTTCTCGATTTATTTACATCTTTGTTGATTTCATCCATCATCATTTTGTAGTTTTCAGCATACAAAACCTGTAGATTGTTTTTAGATTTATGCCTAATTTTAAGCAATCTTAAGTAGTATTCTATTTTTAATTTTGCTATCTACATGTTCATTGCTAGCATATAAGAATACAATTGATTTTTGTAGGTTTATGTTATATCCTGCCACTTTGTTGTACCCATTTACTAGTATTAGGTAGTTTTACCTGGATTCTTTGTAATTTTCAATATAGATAATCATGTTATTTGCAAACAAGATAGTTGTGTATGCCAATCTGTATGCCCTTTATTTCCTTTCCTTGTCCATCTGCACTGGTTAGAACTTTCAGAACTCCGTTTAATTAGAGTGGTGAGAGCAGATATTTTTGCTTTGTTTGTGATTTTTGAGAAAAACTATTTGGTCTTTCACCCTTAAATATAAAGTTAGCTGTAAGTTTTTTGTGTATGTTCTCTATCCAGTTGAAGAAGTTGTTACTGTTTTTCTAAAACTGCGAATGGGTTTTGGATTTTGTCAAATGCTTTTTCTTCATCAATTGATATGATTATGTGATTTTTCTCCTTTATACATCGCTGAAATAAACCTCATGTGGTCATATATTCTCTTTATATATTACTGAAGTTTACTTAATATTTTGTTTAAAAACTGCAACTATATTCATGAAGGATATTAATCTGTAGTTTTCTTTTTTGTACTATCTTTATCTGGTTTTGCTGTCAGACTACGACTAGCTTCATAAAATGAATTGGAAAGCATTCCCTCCATTTCTATTTTCTGTAAGAGACTGTATAAAATTGGTGTTAATTTTTCTATAAATGTGTGGTAGAATTCTCTAATGAAACCATCTGAGTCTGAAGATTTTAGGGGGAAGTTTATACATTATGAATTCAATTTCCTTCATAGTCGCCATGCTATTCAAATTATCCATTTCACCTAGGAATGGGGGCTCATGCCTGTAGTCCCAAGTACTTTTGGAGGCTGAGGCAGGAGGATTGCTTGAGGCCAGAGTTCAAGACCAGTCTGGGCAACATAGGGAGACCCTGTGTATATAAAAAAAAAAAAAATTTTAAATCCTTTTCATATTGGGTGATTTGTGGTAGTTTGTGCTGTTCAAAGAATTGTTCAATGTCTAATAAGTTGTCACATTTGTGCATGTAAAGGTGCTCATAGTATTCCTTTATTGTCCTTTTGATATCTGTAGAGTTTATTCACTTTAATAATTTTACCTAAAGTGATAATCAGATCAGAGAGAAAAAAAATATTTAAGATGTGAACAGGTGAAAGAACTTGGGTTTAGATTGTAACAGTATGGATTAGAACCCTGGTTTACCTTTAACTATGTGATCTTACGCAGTTTATTTAATCTCTCCAAATTGCCTCAATTGCCTTACCTTCAAAATGGAGATAATATATACTTGTTAGGGTTGTTATGAGGATTAAATACAACAATGTATGCAAATGACATAATATGGTATCTAGCATGTAGTAATTACTCGATAAATGGTAGACATCATCATCATTATTATCTACAAAAACATTGCATGATTATGTAAACCCACATAGTAGAAACAAAAACAATAATGTTGAATCTATATTATTGACATGAATATTTATGAAATGGTATATGTTAAAGGGGGAAAAGCAAATTATAAAGAAAGGCACACAGTTAGTATATCAAAAGGTTAATTTTTATCAAAAGGTTAATTAAATGTGTCCAAAGAACAATGTCTGGAAGGAAACAGACCAAAATTGTGGTGAAATTGTGAGTAACTTTTCTGTTTTCTTTTAAAATGAACAATGACATTTAGAAAATACATAGAGATATTTCCTTAAGTCCTTTTTCTTAAAGAAATAAAAAATAACATAAGCATCTATATTTAAGTATCACAGCGTCTAACAGGAATGGGGAACCTGCAGCCTCAAAGACACGTGTGACCCTCCAGATCCCCAAGTGCGGTCCCCTAATCGAATGCAAAGCAATATGGAGATACCTCAAAGAGCTACAAGTAGAACTATGATTTGATTCAGCAATCCTATTACTGGGCATCTACCCAAAAGAACAAAAGACCTTCTATAAAAAAGACATCTGCACTTGAATGTTTATAGCAGCACAATTCACAATTGCAAAGATGTGGAAACAACCCAAGTGCCCATGAATACCTGAGTGGATTAAGAAGATGTGGTATATGTATACCATAGAGTTCTATTCAACCACAAAAAAACAATGGTGTTATAGTACCTCTTGTATTATCCTGGATAGAGCTGGAACCTGTTCTACTAAGTGAAGTATCACAAGTATGGAAACACAAGCACCACATGTACTCACCATCAAACTGGTTTTAACTGATTAACACGTAAGTGCACATATAGTAATAACATTCATCGCGTGTCAGGCAGATGGGAGAGGGGAGAAGAGGATGAGTATATACACACCTAATGGGTACGGTGCGCATTGTATGGGGGATGGACCCGCTTAAAGTTCTGACTCGAGTGGGGCAAGGGCAATATATGTATCCTAAACATTTGTACCCTCATTATATGCTGAAATAAAAAATAAACTTACAAATAAAAATAAATAAATAAAGGGATTTGTTCTGTAAAGTTTGGAGTCAGTCAAAAGACTGCACTCAAAGATCCATAAGCCCACATGTGTCCCCAAGGCCACAGGTTCCCCACCCCCAAAGAGAGGGAAAAAGTGCTTTCCTAGAAGCTGATGGGTAAGAATAAAAGAAGTTCCTCTGCTATGCTTAGAGTTAGACAGGATTAGAGTTAACAGTACTGTCACCTGGAAAGGAACTTACTGTTCTGGTAGGAATAAGATGACCATAACTGATGCTTTTGATCCTGTCATCTACCACTTGTGACTACAGACACAGTAGCTGGCTATCTGCTAAATAATAAGTTTGAAACTCTAGGATAACTATATGGGATAATTTCAGACATCAGAAGACATCCTGCACAGTGGAAAGTTTCAACAAAAGGTCTTTTGAAATAGCCAAATATATGGTCTCCCTTAAGAAAGTAATAAAGCTATGCCTTTTAGGAAAGAGGGGAAATTTTTGCTCTTTTCTGAATGGGAGGGCCCAAATGAAGCCTGATTCTGGAACAAACTGCACAATAACCTGGCATTATAAAGGGCTATTTGGCAACTCAAGGAAGGATGATCTACCCTAAGACTCGTCCAGAATGAGTTTGGCTCTGCCTAACTTAGGGCTGGCAGTGATCCTTCTAAAACAGCAGTATTAGCACCTGCCCCACCCCTCCTCATTTTCCCAAGCCAGGTCTAGAGTGAAGAGCAGAGAGCACAAGGTAATTTCCAATTAAAAATAAACCCTTAGGATGAACTTTAGAGAACTCTCCCAGTAAGGATGAAGTTTTACATGGCAGTTGCAGAACCCTGATAGGCCCAAAGAGACCTTGTATGACGACACTAACACATTATTAGAGTCTCTCAGAAGGCAACATTCCCAATCTTTGGAGTAAACTGTTAAACATATTTTGCCCATCGTCTTTCTACCTAGTCATTTTTCTAGGCCAAAACCACTGTGGTTTATGTGACTTTCTCCAGGTCCTTATATCTGATTTCCAAGTCTTTGCCAATATTCGAAGGTAGGGCATGACTATTACTTTCAATGTAGTTTTTCCAGAAACTACCAAGAACATTATTTAAAATTTTTATAAACAGCTCTTTCTCCTCAAACTTAAAAGACCAGAATTAATGCAAAACAATGTCACTGTATTTATGTTTTAGTAATACTTTCAGAACATATGATTATGGAAAAAGTATTTTTACTAACTGCACAGCATTTGCTCCTGCAAAAGAAACACTGATGTCATAGTTAAAATAAAAGAAAGTTTCAAATATGATTCATAAGATCAGGCTTTGACCCAAATTTTGTCAATCTTTAGTTTTGTGATCCATTGAGCAGATCAATTAATCTCACTGAGCCTCAATTCATTCAACCATCAAGTCAATATAAGACACTCACTATAAAACTTGTCTATGTCAGACTGGTATAGTGAGGCTCAAATGAAATCAAGTGTGTGTTGAAAGTGCTGTGGAAAAATTCAAAGCTCCTAAAATTGAAAGAATTCAGAAGTTTGGGATGTTGACTATGAAATACCTTAGGGCTAATAACTAATACTGTCAAATGGAGAAAAAATACAAAAATTATCCTTCCTTTTAATGATCATAGATTTGAGTTTTTTCTACTTTCAAGAACTGTCTGAGGAGCAGATATAGTACTAAAAATTAAAATGAATCCTGCTCATAAAGGATATCTCATAAAGGCCACAGGAAAGAAGTATTTTTAATTATGTTGAAAAAAGGGAATGGAAAACTGAAATAATCTATGCTTCAGGTTTAAAAGCATGTACTAAAACTTTCTCTTAAAGATGTTATATTTTAACTATATACTTCATAAAAATAAACTTTACCTAAAATTCTTGAAGAGGCAGGGGCTGTATTTAAGGTTTGAGGAAGTAGAAGAGGCAACTTTACACATGCTTAAGAAGAAATTCTTATTACAAAGCATTAGTATATATTGAGAAATCATTATACCTATTATGTACTAGGTAGACCTACTGGTAGTTAGGAGTTCATAAAAACAATCTCATTATCTCATTCGTTCTCCTCTACAACTCTTTACAGTGTATTTTTCTATCCCTGAAAGGAAACTGAAAGCCAAAGTTACAAAGATCATTGATAGCAACATGAATTTTTCTGATACTATCTCACGTTGTTTCTACTATCCTGCCTTCTCTCTCCCTCTCCCTCTCCCTCTCTCTCTCTCTCTCTCTCTCTCTCTCTCTCTCTCTCTCTCTCTCTCTCTCTTT
>VSMD01129763.1:0-35515 GCA_008750895.1 Mirza zaza | reverse complement strand
TGTTGTGAAGCCATGCCCAGTGCAGGGCATCTCCTGGTTCTCATCCTCCTCTCGCTTCCCCTACCCTCACTGACTTGGGCTCACTGCAGTGAGGTGTCGGAGTCTTAATCTCTCATCAGGTTTGGTTTCTAGAGAGCCTCATGTGAGAGAGCAGGTAGCATTAAGGCTTCCATGCGTGACGAGGGAACTGCAGCTCCTGCTTCTAGTAAGTGCATCTGCCAAAGTGCTGCTCACACTGCACTCTGGGTCAGGGGGTGGGAGTGTGTCTTATTCTACACTGTGTGCCTTGCCTGCTGGGCAGCGCCAGGCACACGGCTGTGTTTGATCATTGTTTGTAATTTATTAGATTCTCTATTAATATTTCTTGATCTTCTAAAATTGAACACAACCAATTGCTATTAATTTTTTTGTTGTTTGTCTGTTTTTCCTTAAGCTCGTGAGGTCTTTAGGTGACAGTGGGAAGGGAATGGCTCCCAATGCACAAAACACCCCAGGGAGAAGTCAGGGTTCCATCTGTAAAACCCAGGGCAACGGCTTCTACTTCTGCTTCGGGCAAGACACAGGGGAGATTTCCTGTTGCAATAAACCCTATCACAAGGTACGGGGCAGGTTGGAGACTTCCTGTCTGTTTTGGGTCTTAGACTGGTAGAGTCAACGTTAAGAAGGACCCAGCCCGTTCATTCTACTGACAGGGAGACGGGGGTGGAGGTGGAACATGTCAGGCTTTGGCCTAGCCCTCTCGACTCCCTGTCCCACTGCTTCCTCCTGCCCCACAGATCCTAGCTTAGAAATCCCAAATCTAATTTTTCCGATAGACATGTTGAAAATGTCCTGACACCTGGGCATCTGACCCCTGACTCACCATTCCTTCCTATGTGCCCAGCTGTCCTTGGAAGACCTTTCCCCACTCTGTGGGGGAAGAACAGCAATGCCAGCTCCTTCCTCCTCTGGGTCCCCTCACGGTGGCCAAAGTGCCCCCTAAACCCTGCTACTTTCTCTCCACTCTTCTGGAAGCCCACTCCCTTGTCCTGGCCTGCACCTGGGTTTCTACTTCCCCAGACTTTCTTAAACTGAACAAATATTTATGAAAACCCACTGCATACCAGGCCCTTGCTAGGTGCTGTGGCTGCAGCATCCAACAAGTCAGCTGGGAGCCTGGCTGGCTTGCACGGTGGCTCTCTCTTCCTGACCAGCGTCTGGGAAGGGAGCTCCGGTAGCCATACGCAGCCCCGCACGAGTCCCGGATCGTACTCAGCCCTGATGTGTGCCTTCGGAATATATTTTTTTTAAAAATTGTTTAAATATTTTTGGTTTAGAGATTGAGCAGATCGTGCATTGAGCTCCACATTCCTTCTCTCTGCCCTGCCTCAGTTTCCCCTATTATTGCTATCTTGCATTCGCATGCCATGTTATAACAAACATGATTATAACAAATCAATGAGCCGATATTGACATGTTGTTACACCTGAAGACCAGAGTTCGCATTAGGGCTCACTGTCTGTGTTGTATGATTTGTGGGTTTTGAAAAATGTGTAATGACATCCACCCGCCGTTATAGTCCCGAACAGAAGACTTTCACTGCCCTGAAAGTCCCCTGTGCTCCAGCTGGTTATCCTCTCCTTCTCCCAACCCCGGCAGCCACCAATCCTTTTACCGTCTCCACCGTTTGTCTTTTCCAGATCTTACGCAGCGGGCATCATACTGGGTGTAGCTTTCCCACCTAAGCGTCATTTGCTTAGCAATGCCCATTTAAGATGCCTCCATGTCTTTCTGTGGCTTGCTAGCCCATTTCTTTTTGTCACTAAATAATGTGGGACTCTTTGCTATGGAGCCTCCCAGGAGATTCTTCCGGGGAGCAGGGTGGAGCCCTGTGCGGTGCAGAGGGCCCCGGTCCCAGCGCGGGCTGGCTGGAAGTGCCGTGCCTGCACGTGCAGGCCATTGCCTGGCTTGACCTCCCTCTCCTGATGTTTTGGTGTAGCTGGTTGGTCTCACCCCCGGCCATACCTTCCACCCCCAGTCCCCATGTGTGTTGTGCAACGTGCTGCACCTGTCCTGCGGGCTTGGTCAGCAGACTGGGGCCCCCACCTCTGCTCTGCTTCTTGCTGGCTGTGAGGCTGTGTGTGCACCTTACACACCTCCAGGGGCCTCAGAGTGCTCATCTGCACAGTGGGTCTAGGAGCACCTGGCAAACAGACTTCTCATGGGAAACTGGTTACAGGGCCTCTGCACGTCCTAGGTGTGCAGCCCGGTTCCCGCCACGTTCTCTCTGCTGCAGACCCGAGCCTGGTTCTGTGTGCGGTCCCTTCCCAGGGCAGCAGGGAGCCAGGGGGCCGGGTCTGCCTGTGGGGACTGTGTGAATCAAAGGAGGCGGCTGCAGCTGAAGCAGCCTCACCCGGATTCTTGAATGCGGCCTCTTGACAGACGGATTGTGCAACGGCATTCCTCCCGAGGAAGCATGCCCGCCCTCCGAGAAGGTGCGCGAGCTTCCCAGACGCGGAAAGGGCGCTGCTGGGTGAATTGGTTCTTCATCATTCCACTCCCGAGGCTCGCACGCTGGCCAAGAGCCCGGCACCAGCGGACGCCCGCCTGCACGGGGCTGCAGGTAGTCTCCGCAAGGATGTGCTCAAAAATGCAAATCCTCACCCATTCCCTGTCCCCTCTGCCCGGGACAAAGGGCCTGTTGTTGAGGTGCGAGCTGGCTCTCTGGCACCCAGATATTTCACTGCTGAGGACACTGCTCGCGTCTGCCCGCATCCGGGGGGCTTTGTGTGGGGCTGGGTGGCCAGTGGACATCTGCAGGGCATCGTTTATCTCCCCGTCACCTGACAAACACGCCCCACCTGGACATGCCGCCTTCGGGTGCAGTTTCCCGTGGGGTCCTCAACCCCAGCCCCTCCGAGGGAGGGCAGTGCAGCGGGTGGGCGGGGCCATCACTGGCAGGTGCTGAGGGCTCTTTGCTGCGGATGAGGGGCCTCCAGGCGCCCCTGTGCCCCCCTCCCACTTCCTTTTTGTCTCTCCCCCCTTCATTCAGGACCCAGGCAGAGGAGGATCTGAGTCTGGAACCCACGGGTGGCTCTCGACCAGGCACCTCCTCACTCTCATCCTCAGTTTCCTCACCTGTAAAATGGGGACGGCATTCCCACCTCTCCACGTGGGGACGTGGGAAAGAAAATGAGGGCTCACATGGCTCACGTGCCTGGCCCGGGGAAGGGTGCAGAAATGACACCTGGAGCACCCAGGTATGCTCTGAATCTGACAAACACCTGCTGGCCTGGGCGCCGGGTACAGAGACGAGTGTGTTCTGGCCCCTGCCCCAGGTGAACTGTGGGAAGGGCATGAGCGAGAAGGGTGTGGCGGGGGGTGTCACCAGGGTCACCACAGGGCCCTGGGTCGGTGGTGTGAGCCAGACCACGAGAGGCTGCACCGCGGCCGCCCCCGCCAGGTGCCTGGGTCCCAGCCTGGGCTGCGGCTCCAGCTGTGCGGCTTCTCCTCTCTGAGCCTCAGTCTCCCCAGGTGTGGGTGGAGGCGACAGTGGTGTGTGTGTATGAAACGCCACGCCGTGCCTGGCAAGAGCATTGACCGCGTGTTTGTTGAACAGGAGGCTGTGTCTGCACCTCGGGGGCTGTGCTCCGGCGCCGAGGCCAAAGTGGGGAACGGAGAGGCTGCCGAGGGTTTGCCCCGGAGGCCCGGACTTCAGGGTGTCAGAGAGAGGGACCCGCCTGGGGCCCCGTCCAGGCCCCGGCTGAGCGCGACAGCTCTTGGGAAGCATCTGGAAGGCCAGAGCAGGAAGAACCCTGGGGTGTCCCGGTCCAACCAGACACCGGCCTGCAGGGGCCAGCCCCGCCACCCGCTATCTTCCCGGGTGCCGGTCCATCCTGCGGCCACCACCGCAAGGGAGCCCGGCGGGGAAACAGAGCTGCGGGCGGAGGCGCGGACCGTTTCACCCATCTGGGCACGGGAGCGGGTTCCAGGTGTGGCCATTGTCCCAGAGCACAGGTGGGGATAACACGTCCCAACAGCCAGAGGATGGGCCCCTGGCAGCCCCGCGGCCTAGCCGAGCCCCAGGGCGGCCCTGGCGGGCACCGCGTCACAAAACGTCCTGAGAACCCTCCCCATGGGCCTGGCCTCTTCATGTGCTTCCAACGCCGGCGGCCTGGGCACACCTGGGAGTGGCGGCAGCCTGCCCGCTAAGCGCGTTGGTGAAGGTCGCCGTCAGTCGGGGACAGAGTGTGTATTGTCAAGGACGCGCCAGCCCAGCCTTTGTGCCCCACCGGCCGCCCGGCCACAGGAATTTCTCCTGCTCACCCTCGTTCACACCGGGAGGGTGACGGCTGCCACCGGGCAGCCTCCCTCCCGACACTGCCCTCGGCCCGAGGCTAAAGCCTTGGCCAAACAAACCTCACCCACCGTTTTCCAAAACCTAATTGCCGTGGCTGTGTCTGCGATGGGCACAGACCCAGGGCCCTGGCCTGCCAAGAATCTCCCCGTGTGAATACCTGCGCAGGGCACCTCCTGTGGGAACCAGGAGTCGCACAGAGCCTGGCGTTTGTCCCCGGCCTGTCTTGTGACATTAGGTAGATCAAAGCCCCATTGTAAAAAAGTCGTGTTCACTCTGTTCGTCCGCTCGGAGCCCGTGTCCTGGGACAGCCCTTCCCTCCTGTCAGACCCGGGAGGGAGCTGACTGCCCGGGCCTGGGCTCCGGCTCAGGCCCCCGCGCTCCTTCTGGAAGGAGCCACGCCGAGAGCGAAGGTGCCTCCCCGGGTCTGAGCTGGGGCACACCCTGGGGAGGAATGAGTCCGCCGGGCAGCCCGGCTCCTCTCCTGTCTTCGGAGGGACAAGTTCCTACTTGGTTCTGCTAAGTAGCAGCAAAAAGGGGGGAAGAAAAACGTCACAGTGCTGAAGTCAGCACCCCTGTCCCGTCCTGCCTGGGCTGACCCCGGCATGGGCCAGCACCAGCGGGTGGTAACTGGGAGGACTTTTCAGCCCCCAAGGCAGCTCAGGAGGAAGGAGAAACAGCAGGTAGAGTGAGCACAGGGGTCAGAGTCACAGGCACTCATGGGAGGTGGCCACCAGAGTGCCACCTTCATGATCCCGCATCAGCCTCTGAGCCTTTGCCCACACTGTTCCCTCTGCCTGGAAGGCCCACCCCTTCCCTGGGCTGACTCCTACCTTCCTCATCAGGGCAGGAAGCAGCTGGGGCCACAACCTGGCAGCCCTCTGCCCATGCCATGGCATCTTGTCCTCGAACCATCCCTGTGACCACTCGGTCCCTCACTTGGGCCGTTCAGCTGCTCTCACATCAGGGTCAGCCGTGCCCTGCTGAGGAACGGTAGGGCTTTATTTTCACACCTGGGTTTAATTCTCTGAGATCTCCTGAGAGGGTATTTACCGGGAGGGTAAGTCTCAAGAGGTGAGGAATTCACCCAGTAAAGTGAGGAATCTGGGACTTAGAGAAAAGCCCCCTTTCCATAAGGGGCTTGTATCTGCTGCCCCACACACCTGTGCGTCCCTGGCACTGTTTACCTGCTGGGGACTGAGAAACCAAAGAAGCCAGCTGTTGGCATGCAAATCTAGCAGACCCAGCCCTCTGTGATTTGCATGGTGACAAAACTCCTTCAGCCGCCCTGGGGCCCAGCCCAGGGGGTTCCCGGTCTCAGGATAGCCCCGACTTCCAAACTAGACAGGTCTTCTCAAAGTGGGGTTCCTGGACCAGCAACATCAGTGTCACCTGGGCAGCAGGTAGAAATGCAAAGCCTCAGGCCGCTCTTCAGACTCACTGAGTCGGAAACTTTGAACCAGAAATGAAGAGACAGTCCATGCTCATGGATTGGTACCCCATATTATTAAGAAACCAATTCTTTCCAGTTTGATCTGTAGATTCAATACAATTCCAATCAAAGTCCCAGAAATCTGTTTTACATTATCAAGAAAGTGATTCTAAAATGTATATGGAAAGACATGGGTAACAGAGCAGCCTACAGAATTTTTTAAAAGGAAGACACCGTGGGGTGGGTCAGCAGTCTGGGGTCCAACACGGCCTGCAGCTGGGTCTGATGTGCACTGCAGTTTGGGGGCCTTTGGAAGGGCAAGGACATTCTGGGGGAGGCCCCGTCCCGGAGGCCCCTCCATTCTCTGTGCCCCTCCCTGTCCAATTGCAACTCCCCCTTCAGCCTTGGAACTAGACTTCTCTTGGTGGCAGGGGTCAGGGGCTCTAACCCCTCGTCCTTCCCTCCGCTTGCTAGAGAGCTACTCTCAAGGGCGTCCCCCCAGCCTGACTCACCCGACAAAGCAGACTCCCACCGTGTAGCTCCCACCACGACACGCCGAGAGTTGCTTTTGGAAAGGGAATAAACGTGATTAGGCAAACAGGAGCTTCTCTTAACCATCGAGGGTTGGGAGGGCAAAAGGCAAGCTATGTTCATACATTAATAAAGCTTGTTTCTGTCGCCTGTATTTTAAATACCAAGGTACTCCTGCCCCTTTCTTTACTTACCCGCTGCATGTTAAGAGTTCACACGAGCCCTGTTCAATTTCTCCAACCCTCCGGCCACCACCTTGTGCACCCTGACATACCCTAGCAGGACCTGGGCCACGTCCTTCCTCCCAACTCCTCTCGGCCTCCCAGCCAGTGTCACCCTCCAACCTTTCTCCCATCTGGCCACCAGAGTGGCTTTCCCAATGCTCAATCTTATAAGAAATGTAAAAATGTGTTTGGTGTAGTTAATTCTATCTTTTTTTTTTTTTTTTTCCTTAATGCCTTCTGGGTTTCCTGTCTTGCTTGGGAAGACTTCCTACACTGTGAAGTTATAAGAGTATTTTCCTTTATGATACCCTACACATTCATAGCTGTTTGAACAACTTTAAAAATACTCATTTGAAAGTCATTTTTGTATATGGTGTGAGGTAGGGATTTAACTTTGATTTCTTCCAAATGGATGGTCAGTTGTCCCAACCCTTTTTTTTCTCTCTCTCTTTTTTTTAATTTTAGCATATTATGGGGATACAAGTGTTAAGGTTACGTATATTGCCCATACCCCCTCCCCCCTCGAGTCAGAGCTTCAAGTGTGTCTATCCCCCAAATGTTGCACATCTCACTCTATTGTGTTTGTATATACCCGTCCCCTCCTCCCCCCTCCCACCTGCCTGACACCCGATAGATATTACTCCTATGTGTCCACTTAGGTGTTGATCCGTTAATACCAATTTGCTGGTGAGTGCATGTGGTGCTTGTTTTTCCATTCTTGGGATACTTCACTTAGTAGAATGGGTTCCGGCCAACCCTTTTAAACAAAGAGGCTGCCCTGAGTTGTATTTTAAGTTACTGTCTATACTTGGATGGGTTTCTGGGCTCTCTGTCTTGTCCCGCCGATCTGGCTGTCCGGGAGCACAGAGGCAGTTCCCGCAGCTGCACAGTGGGTTCTGAAGTCTGGTCAGCAGAGCCCTGTCTCCACGTCCCTTTCCAAAGCCATCCTGACAAGTTTTGCAGATCGATTTTTTCCATGTGAGCCTCAGATTCCTACGGTCCGATGTAAAAACAATGAAGATTTCACCTAATTTTAAAAGAAGCAACACAAACCCAAACTGAGAACCCTGTTGGGATTCTGCACGGAAAATAATAAATGTATTAATCCCCAAAGGTCTGGCCAGTTGTGTTAATAACGTCTTCTTCTCGAAGAACAGTTCTCTTCGTTTACTCAGGACTTGGTTCGTGTTCTTCAGTTATGTTTCATCATTTTCTTCCTAGAGATCTTGTGCTTTTCTCATTAAACTTATTTCTAAAAATGTCATGGCTAGTTCAGCAAGATCAGGAAACTGGAATGTGGCAGGGCTGGGAAAAGCGGAACAAAATCAGTCACACATGACAACAAAGTGTCTAGAAAGCACTCACTCTGGGGAAGAGGAGGGCAGCAGCCACGCCAGTTTGCAAGCCCGGCTCATGGAAATTTCCAGAGCCTGGCATGGCTCTAAGTGAGATGTTCTTTTAGATCCCTTCTAGCTCAGACTTGCTGTTATACTGCACTTGGGGTGTTAGGAATCATCTGGAACGTGCAAGGTTGATGGTGGCATTAAGGGTGTGTCCCCCACGCCCCCCGTGCCCCCAACTCCACCCCCTTCTCGCAGCCACTGGCGGCATGTTTAGAACGCTGGGGCCCTAAGTGGTCTGAGAGGGGCTGGCACTCCTGAACCCCTTCTGCCGGTCGTGCCTGCAGGCCAGGCTCCCACCCACCCCCCTCCTGCTCCTCTGGAAAGGAGATAGCTGCTCTGCAGTCCCTGGCTGACCTGGAGGGATTCGCATCGTGTCCCACCACCAGCACGGCCGCCGCGCCCCCGCTCCAACCCTGGACAGACAACGGCAGCCCTAGAACCTGCGAGGATGGGACCTCCAGGTCTTCTGCAGAGGGAGGGCTGGGCCTCGCGGCTGGCCCCGGCTCCGCGTCTAGAACACCAGCACGTTCTAGAAGCAGGGTGACCCCAACCTGGCCAGGTGATGGGGCAGTGGCAATTTCCTGGCTCTCTCCGGGCCTCCCACCCCCGAAACAGTTGTCCCTGCTGGGGAAGGGATCCCCAGGCGGCAAAGCGCTTGGTCTCTTCTCTTTCCTTCCCGACCTTCACTGTTGGGCCTCCATCCTGCGCACGCAGGTGGTGGGGCAGATCCATGGCCCTCCTTGTCCCCTTTGTGTATTAATAGAAAGTCTCATTCTCAGGAAGTGGAAAGTTCAGTCCAATCCAAACCACAGCATCAGTCTCTTACCTAAGTTGCAGCTCTGTTTCGCCGCACGGCTCCCGCCCGGGCTGGGGGCCTCATGGGCAGGCCCGCCCAGGCTGGGGCTCCCCGTCTGCCTTGTGCCTTTGGTGTCCGGTTTGGGCCTTTCCTCCGTGTGACCCCCTGGCATGAATCACTGGCCCCGGCGAGGGGCCCATCAGCTGAGCACCTGGGACTGCCCCTCTCGGCTCCTCTGCAGGGAGGGCCTCCCGTGGTCCCTGGTGGTCCCCTCACCCTGGTGGGCAGGGTCCTCTTAAGATGACGGACCCCGGCTTCCCCCAGTGGCCATCCACCATGACTCCCCTTCCCCTCCAGACCTGGAAGTAGGAGCTCCCGCTGGGCTCTGCGGTCGGGCAGCCCCAGGCAGGAGGGCAACACCAGGCCGACCACGGACGCCAAAGGCAAAGACCCCTGCAGACCCCGGAGAGATGCTCCTGAGGCTTTCTCTCAGCCTGAGTGGGGGTGAGGAGGACCCGTCTCTCCCCGTCACCCACACGAGTAAGTGACAGGTGTCGGTGAGCACGTGGAGAAACCAGAACCCTCACGCACGGGCAGTGCAAGGGCACGTGTAAGCTGTAACGTTGATGCACCCTGAAAATATCCTCCCAAGTGAAGTAAGCCAGTCACAGGAGACCATGACTTATGATACCATTTACATGAAATATTCAGAATAGGGACATCTATGGGGCAGTCCCCATCTATGGGGACAAGTTGCGCAGGGCCAGAGAGTATGGGGTAATCAGGGAGTGACTACTAATGGGCTCAGGGTTTCTTTTTGGAGTGATTAAAATGCTCTAAAAGTGGTTGTGAAGTAACCTTAACACTTGTACCCCCATAATATGCTAAAAAAATAAAAATAAAAATAAAAGTGGTTGTGGTTATAGATACACAACTCTGTGAATAGGCTAAGAGCACTTAAATAGATGAACTGTATGGTATGTGAATTATATCTCAATAAAGGGATTATCAAAAAAAGAGCCACCCACCGCCTGCCTTTCTGGAATAAAGTGACCGTGGGCAGGGAGGGGCACTCTTGCACAACCCAGCACTCCCCGCCAGCAGGTCCCTGTCCCGGCACTTCCCATTTCCACTGTCACTCAGGGTCCCACCTCCTACCTGTGGTCCCCTCAGCTCCTTGCTTCCCATGGGCCGTGAGTCCCCAGGCTGGGGCTGAAGGCCTGCCCTTCCTGCCCTTCCTGCCCTTCCTGCCCTGCAGGTTCCGCGTGCACCCTCAGCCTCAGAGTGTGGGCCCAGCACCATCTCCCCTCCAGCGTTCACGTGCGCTGATGTGCTCCTGCTTCCCTGCATCCATCCTTCATCTGTCCCTCTATTTACCCACCCATCCCCCAACTGTCCATCCCTCCTTCCCTCCCTCATCCGTCTCTCCCTCCCTCTTTTCCTTCCTCCATCTATCCATTCATCCACCCAAACATTTGCCCACCTATCCCTCTATTTATCCACCCATCCCTCCAACTGTCCATCCCTCCTTCCACCCTTCTATTCATCCATCTATCCCTCTGTACCTGCCTCCCTCCCTCCCTCCATCCTTCCAAATATCCACCCACCCATCTATCCATCTACCATCCATTCACCCATCCATCCCTCTACTCATCCCTCCATCCCTCCTTCCCTCCCTCCTTGTCTCCCTCTCTCCATACATCCACCAAACATCCATCCATCCACCCATCCACACATCCATCCATCCATCCAGACATCCATCATCCATCCATCCATCCATCCATCATCCATCCATCCATCCATCCACACATCCATCCATCCATCCATCCATCCAGACATCCATCCATCCATCCATTATCCATCCATCCATCATCCATCCATCCATCCATCCATCCATTCATCCATCTACCCACCCATCCACTCACCCACCCAACCACTCACTCATGCATCCATCCCTCGATCCATTCTGTAAATACTTATTGAGCACCTGCTGTGTCAGGCTCAAAGTCTGGTGGGAAGACAGCTGAGTAAACAGACAATGACTACTCAGTGCCCAGGGCCATGATACAGAAAGGTTTCCAATTCTGGGTTCTGCAAACAGTAGTCCAATGCCCACTTCCTGCTCTGGACTGCATCTCAAGGTAGCTGATGTGACACTGACGATGTTACCCTCTAGTCTAGACTCTGGACCCTAGTCTAGAGTTCCAAGGAGGTAGGAGAGATTCATCGTGCAGCTGAACTTGAGGGTGCTCAGGGCCAGGTGAGCCTCGGCTCCCTCCCGGACTAGCTATGTGACCTTAGGCAGGTCACATTTTCACTGGGCCCCTCAGGTCCTACCCACCCAGGTGTGGCCCAGAAGCCCAAGCCTGGCCATCCCCTGTCCTCCCATCCTCATGTGTGGGAGGAGGGCTGGGGGCCGCCCTCCCCACTGGGAAGGGGTGGGGTTTGCCAGCCTTGGCCTTTCAATTGCTCATCTCCCTTGCAGATAACCACCAGCCGAGAGCAGGCCCCCCCACCTCACGTGGGCATCAGCGTCGGATGCAGTGAGCCTCGGTGGGGAGGAGTGCGGGGACGGGCAGGTGCTGCCTGTGCTCCTTGCAGCAGGTGAGCAGGGTGGGGACCTGAGCCACATTCCACAAAGTACGGCTCCCCCAGGGTGGAGGCTCAGAGCAGTCACAGCTGCTGTAGATGGGCGGTGCAGACACCTGACCATGACGCGCCAGGTGACAACCAGAGCAGCCCTCCTGTGAACTGGTCAAAAAGACCTCCCTGCTCCGACATTCATAGCCGTGTGACCAAGACACTAGAAAATAGCTCCGAGCCTCACTTTGCTCATCTGCACAGTGGGCACGGCCTACTGGCGGTCTCCAGGGTGGCAGGTGCAAGGGTTTCGTGATGGTCCGGGTGGGCGTGTGTGAGCCCCAGCAACGCTGGGGGACTTACCCCTTTGTCCAGTCTCCGCCCAGAGAGAAGCGCTGGTTTTGGAGGGGGCACAGGTGCGGGCCCCTGCAGCTGGTGCAGAGAAAGCACCTAATAAAAGCTGGTTAAGCGAGTGAGGGAGGAGAGGAGAGGAGACGTGAGCCCCAGAAACACGCCCAGACTCAAGGCTGCCCAGCTCGGGCCCTGTGGTGAGGCCAGGCCAGGGCTGGCCAGGGCTGGCAGTGGAGGGAGGGAGCGAGCGAGGGAGACGGGGCAGGAACGAAGGCAGGAGTTGGCCGGTGCTCAGGAGAGAGAGGTAAGCGAGCAGGCCCGGGATTAGGAAACACCAAGCGGAAAGGGG
Source organism: Mirza zaza (assembly GCA_008750895.1). Classification (NCBI taxonomy): domain Eukaryota; kingdom Metazoa; phylum Chordata; class Mammalia; order Primates; family Cheirogaleidae; genus Mirza; species Mirza zaza. The sequence goes on along the minus strand of VSMD01129763.1, from coordinate 23,513 downwards.
CGTGGAGGGCCCCTTCTCAAATCAGATGGGAACCCAGATTAGATGCTGAATCAATAGAGAAGGATCCCAGCCGGATCAAAGCTGGGGGAAATGTGAAAGGCTATTCCGGGTCAGGGGGCGGGCCCGGGAGAGAGGGGCGGGGCAGCCCAGCCAGCAGCCGGGGCGGGAGCCCCAGGAAGGGGCCAGATGGAGCCCGGCTGGGTGCCCGCTACACCCATGGGTGCACGGTGGCCCATTCACTCAGACCTCCCAGGCCCTGGGGGGCCCGCCTGATGGTCAGGTCTCCTGGCCAGGGGAGAGGCAGAGATTGGAGGCGGTGGGGCCAGACCAGCCTCCTTCATTCCTTCCCAGGGGCTAAAGCCACCCCTGCAAGCCTCCTGGGTGCCTGGGAAGCTTCCGCCCCGGGTTGTAAGCTGTGGGTTCTGCGAGGCCATGGGGGCAGTGCGCTGTTCCCAGGGCCCCCCCACATCTTTGCTGGCATCGTGGGCTTTGGTGCCGAATAACCCCAGGGAGGCCACGTCAGACCAAGCAGGGGCCTTTTGCTCACCCATCACCCATCCATGCCTGGTCCTTGGAGGTCTCCGGGCGTCTGCCCCTGACCCCAGCCACATACCAGAGCACAGGAACCAAGCACTGTAGGGCTTTGGGAGCACTGTGGGCTGTGTTTCTCAAAGAGGGTTCCGGGGAACACTGTCCCGTAAGATGTTCCAGGAAAAGGACTTCCCAGATGAAATCAGTTTGGGAAACTTGGCTCTCTCTCCTCTTGGAGAGGTAAAGGCCCCCACAAGTCCTCTGTAAAGACTGCGTCGTCCAGTGATGCCCAGACTTCCTTGATCCCATTAACATTGGCTTTGAAATATTCTTCAGGAAGTGATGACTGGGATGGACTGTGCTCCGCCCAGGCTGAGAGGGCCCCCGTGATCAGAGAGCTTTAGGTGCTGCCCTGAGTCACGCTGCAGCCATGGCTTCTACCTTCCCCTTCTCCCACAGGGCTGGAGGGCAGAGATGTTCCAGAATCCTCCATGCGCGAGCAGCAGGGGTGTCCGCTCCCTTGGGTGGGGGCCTCTCTCTGCCCAGGTGATGGGAAGGAAGACGTCTGGGCCTCCCGGAGCAGTGGGCTCCATCCTGGCTGGCAACCGGGTCCCCTGCAGTTTTGGTGAGACAGCGGGGGGTCTCAGGCTGTTGGCACCCGGCCAGGGAGGCTGGGGCTGGGGGCTCCCCATCCTGCCTGGGAAGGGAGCAAAGCAGGGGGGCCCAGAGAGGGCTCCGAGCCCAGCAGTGGTGGCAACACCGTCGTTGAGGCCTGTGCAGCCTCAGAGCTGGGGGTGACCCGGGGGCAGGCCAGAGCCTGAGTGGGCCGGACCAGCGGGAGCCACAGCGGCAGGTGGGGAGGGGCAGGGGAGAGGCTGGGGGTGGGCAGGGCAGGCGAGGGAGCCGGCGGGTGCAGGGCCCTTGGAAAGGGTTGGGGGTTTAGCTCAGAACCTGCCATGGAGCCGTGAAGGTTGCTCCTGGCGTGGGGGGTCTATGTGATCTCCAGGCCAGACCCGGCCTCATAACAGGCAGGGTGTGTGTGGGGGGGACGCCACAGCAGGTGGGTGTCCCGACGTGAGCAGTGAGCGCCCTGCTCCTGGAGGTGCCTGAGCAGGGGCTGGGCCCCGGCCGGCTGGCAGCCGACAGGGACGGCACAGGGGCTCTGTGGTTACCATCAGGGACTTTGCAGTCCTCATTCACTCATTCCTCACTTGCTATGTGCGGGGCACAGTTCCGGATTTGAAGCTCAGCTCTTCCCCTTCCTTGCTCTGTGACCTTGGGCAAGTCACTCAACCTCTCTGAGCCCGCTTCTTATAAAACGTCTGCATTTTTCATCTCTTGCCAGGTAGGAAGATTGAGTCTGAAAAGTGGGGCCCCAGACAACCATGCAGGAGGCTGGAATGTTGCCACAGGGGACCCCTGCCCCGGCCACGGCAGGCAGGGTGGAGCTGTGGGTATCAGCAGGGCCCGCCACCAGGCTCGCCTCCTGATCTCAGCCATACTGCCTCAGCCTTCAGGCAACCCCAGAAACTTCCAGAAGAGTGGTCTTCGGAGGCTCTGCTCAGCTCTCCAGGCCTCCAGTGGGCCTGGCAGCGCCTCCCCCCCGACCGCTAATGTCTGTGAACTGGGGAAGCAGCCCCTGCGTGCTCTGTGACAGGGGTGATGGTGAGGGTCCCCGGTGGGCTTGGTTTGCCAAGCGTGCAATGGGGAGCACGGGGTCCCAGGAGGAGCCGGGGCCCCCGGCCTGGGACGGGCGTGGATCCTGCCGCCTGGGCCCTCCATGGTGGCCGTCCCGGCGTGGGAACGCTCCGGCTCGGGCTTCGTCTGTTCTCGCAGATTGACAAGGTCCGGGCCTGCGTGCTGCCTCCCAGGCAGTGACTGACGGCTCGTCAGTGGGCCGGGCGTCCCAGGCCGTGCTGGGAACCTCGAGCTCCCAACTCCTCCCGCCCCTCTGGGCCTGTCCCAGGCCTCTGAGTCGGGCCATGGGAGGGGAGGGCCCAGGGGCCCACGGGGCCCTGATTCGGCGGCAGCCCATGGGAGGAGGCCAGCCCCAGGCCTCTGTCTGCGAGGCAGAGGAGCCTGGAAGATGGGACAGGCTCTCCATAGGGTCCCCGGGTCCCTCCGCCTGCTGGGCCTCCTGCTCCCATGGGTGCCTTGTCCTCCCACCCCAGCCTGGGAGCGCACGGCCCCTGCCCGGCTCTGTCTGGGGCACACTCGGCCTGCCACGGCTCCCGTCTCGCTGCTGTGGCTGCTGCGGCCCCTCCCTGCCAGGCCCAGGAGCCCCAGCCTCGCCCTGCTAACCTTCAAAGTGAGCTCAGGGTGGAGATGCGGACTTGATGCCTGGGGCGTGGCAGGGCCCGGCCACGCTCTCGACCAGGTGACGTTAGGAGCCTGGCCAGACCAAGCATCTCTCTGCTCAGTTGCCTTTCCTCCTCCGGCTGTGGCGCTCCGTTTCTGGGCTGGGTCTCAGTCTGCAGAAGCTGGAAGGGTCCTGAGAGATGGGCCCAGCCAGTGGGGTTCCAGAAGTTCTGGGGCTCCGGGGGAGCACCACGGTGTGGCCGGGGGTGGGGAGGGCTCTGTCTGGCTGCCACAGAGCAACTCCAGGCCTCTCCGCCTGAGCTCCCACTGCGATCTGACTGCTCACCTGTGGCAGAGGCCCTGGCAGGCAGTGTCACTTCCCCAGTCACATGGCAGGCCAGTGTCAGAGCTGGGGACATGCCCAGGCCTCCTGTCTCTAGTTCAGGGCTCTCCCTGGCTTCTTCACTGGGGCAGGGACAGGGGTTTCTCGTCCACCTGTAGCTGCCCAGGCTCACTGAGAGGAGGGGGAAAGGAGGGGACAGTGCTAGTGGCTGTGACTTAGGACCCTGTGGCTTGGCACAGTGGGAGGAGGGAAAAGAGCAGCCTCCATACCCTGGCCAGGACTGTGCATGGGCCACTGCTACCCCTGCCACCTGCCACAGGGCTGTGCACAGCAGAGGGGACACTGGCTGCATGAGATGGCCTGGCGATCTTTAGGCAGCATCCATACCACAGAGCTGGAAAGGGTGCTCTCTCTCAGTTAGGGGTAGGCACCAGATGTCTGAGAGTCTCTTCTGCAACTAGAATTAGATTGAAAGGGGATCCACTCACATACTCGCCCATCTAACCTCCCATCCGTCTCTCTGTTCAGCCTTCTATCCTTCATTACAGCCATCTGTGTAGTGTCCACCCAACCATTGGCTCATTTATCCATTCATCTACTTATGTACCCATCTCTCCATCCAGCTGTTGGAGCATTCATTTAACGGTCTTTCTACCTATCCATCCATCATCCATCTATCCATACATCTATCATTCATCTATCCATCTATTACCTATCCATCCATCCCTCTATCATCTATCCATCCATCATCCATCCATCATCCATCCATCCATCCATTCATCCATTTTCTATCCATCATCCATCATCCATCCATTCATCCATCATCCATCATCCATCCATCATCCATCATCCATCTATTCATCCATCCGTCCCTCTATCCATTATCCATCATCCATCATCCATCCATCTATCGTCCATCGCCCCTCCATCCCTCCATCCATCTATTATCCATCCATCAGTTCATCATCCATCCATCCATCATCCATCATCCATCCATCATCCATCATCCATCCATTATCCATCATCCATCCATTCATCTATCATCCATCCATCCATCACCCATCATCCATCCATCATTCATCCATCTATCCCATCATCCATCCATCATCAATCCATCATCCATCCATCCATCCGTCCATCATCAATCCATCATCCATCATCTATCCATCCACACATCCCTCTATCCCTCCATCACCTATCCATCCATCTAGTTACCCTCATGACTTCACTCATCCATCCATTCTACCTGTCTATATCTTCCTGTTTCTTACACATTCACTCATCCTTCCTTCCAAGCATTTATCCACCATCCACCTACCCATCCACCTATTAGTCCTTGTACCAGTCTATCTGTTTATAGGCCATCCTCCTCCCTCTCATCCCTCTGTCCATCCACCTATATTCCCACCCCACTCATAAACATGACCTTCACTTATCTGTCCCTCTATCTGTCCAGCTATCCTACTGTCCATTCACCTACCTTTGATCCAGCCAAGGACCTATGGACAGATCGCGCCACAGGCTGCCACGTGACAGCCACAGAGCCCAGAATAATGCCGTGGTCTTGGGCCAGTTGTTTGCCTGCCTGTGTCTCAGTTTCTTCCTGTGTAAAACAGGAATGGGAACATCTAAATCGTTATGGGAAGTAAAGATAAAGCACGTATGTTTATTTGTAACGTAGTAAGTGCTTACTGAGTCGGTGCCCTGGAGGAATGGCTGTTGTGGGTGGGGTTGGCCCCACAGCCTGTCCCTGCAGACTCCCAGCCCTGGCCCCGGCTGTGAGATGGCCACGTGTCTCTCCTGTGCGGCTGACTGGTGCCAACAGCGGGGAGGCCTCTGGCCCCATCAGGGCCCTGCCGCTCAGATATGGCCCTGGCCAGGCCTCCCCCTGCCTCCCAGCTGGGGCTGGCTGCTGCCACCTGACCCTACAACCCAGGGCTTGCAGCTGTGTTCTCCCCTCACCCCTCTGCCGGTTCCCGCCCATGCCCAGCTCCTGGCGCGCATGGGATGTTGTGCACTCGCGCCTCCGCCCACGCCCAGCTGCCGGGTGCACGTGGGATGTTGTGCACTTGCAGCCGACAGAAATCGCAGCCGGGGGCTCTGAGCTCATCTCTCCCCGCCCACCGGGCAGGCCCGTGCCTTCTCCACGTAGGTAAACACGGGGCTGTATTTACTTGGAACACACGAGGTGGCCCGCGGTGGCAGGGGAGGCGGCTTACGTAATGGCAGCATGGTGCTTGGCAGCTCCTGGGTGCTGCAGGAGGGGGAGGCCGCCTTGGTGACTCAACTTGCACCCCAGGGCCCATCCTGGGGTGATGCCCGTTTGGCCCAGGCTGCCCCAGATAGCCAGGCAGCCAAGCCTTCCCTGCCGCCGGTCTGCTGGGCTCTGGACCCTCGTGCAGTGTCACTGGAGGGACACATATTATCAGTCCAGCACCGACGCGGGCTGCCATATCTAGGAGCTCACCAGGCGCCTCGCGTGGCATCAGCATATCATCTTGCCGCCACCCTCCCGCTGTCCTCGCCGTACAGGTGGGGCGGCCGGGTGCAGAGAGGAGGAGGTGCCCGCCTCAGGTCTCGTGGAGAAGGACCTGATGTGCTCTGCGCCCGCCCTCCAGGGCGGAGCCGCCGCTCTGGGCCTGTCCTCCTTGGCCTGGCCGAGGCTCTGCCCGGGTGCCCTGGGGCCTTCCCCAGCCCCTGGCCGCTGGAGCTCCAAGGCGGGCGGCCTCTCCCTGCTTCCCCGTCACACGGCTAGAGCGCTGGACGCCCCCCTGCACCTCAGCTTGGGGAACACCTGGGGGCCTTGTCCCCTCCGGGAAGCCCTCCCTGGCCCCAGACCCAAAGCTGGGGCTCCCATGGGTTGCTGGGCCCACCTCTGTGGTCCTCATCTCCCTGCCGCAGGCAGAGGGTGACCTCAGCTCGGAGCTGTCTCGCGGGTGGAAGGCGCAAATCATCGCCCCATATGTAGGAAGGGCTCCACACCGGAAGTCTACAAACGGCGTGTATCCCGGTGGGGACATCGGTGTCTCCTTGCTCGTCGGAAATCGGAACTCTTTTCTGCAGGCAGCGAGCGAGCCTCGCTTCCCTCGGGCATCTCTCCTGACACAGGGCCAGCGTGGAGGGCGGGCGACGCCGCTGGGGGTGACTGACGGACAGTTGGAAGCCTAAATGCACAGGTGCTCTGATGGAGGGGAGGGAGGCAGCAGGGAGGGAAGAAGAAAAAGAGCAGCGGGACAGCTCAGCCGGATAGCTCGGTCCACCCTGCGGGCTTTGGGGCCAGACCGGGGTGATACCCCCGCTCTGCCCATGGTAGCCTGGGACTTTGGCTAATGACTGCATCTCTCTGTGTCTCGGGGTACACTTTTTGCATCTATAAAAGGCACTATGACGATCAGACGAAAGGATCGTGCACAAGTCCCGCCATAGTGTGAGAAAGCCCTCAGTCAGTGACACCGAGCGCCCGCCCTCCCTGTGCACCCTGGCTCCAGTTCCCAGCACAGCCATTCCTGCACGGGGCGTTCCCGCCAGCCTCCCACCCCGGGCCTCCCCTCTGCCTGCTAAAATCCCCTGGATCAGCGCCTCTCCCAGGTATGTCCTGGTTATGTAATCACCGCGAGCAGTCACACACGGACTTGAGCTCTCTGCTCGCTCCTGTTTACTCTTTGGCTCAGGGGAGAGTCCCATTCAGAAGAAATTGCTATTGTTTCTCAGCCTTCCCATGGGAAAGCAGCGTTAGGGAGGAGTTCAGTGAGCCGGGGTGCGGAGGGGGGCGGGGGGAGGGCGGGAAGCAGGTCCGTGCACAGCCCAGGGCTTGCTCGATGTGCACAGCTTGCCAGTTACTTTATCTCTGTGAAAACAAAAGCCTCAAAGAATTTTTTGCATGACCTAATTTTTTGATATACCTGAAAAATGGGTAAGAGAAAGGCAGACCATTATCTCACCCACCTCCTTATTCATGGCCTTATACCTCCCATCTCACTGTGTTCTGTGTTGCTATCTCACTTCATTCATTCATGCATGCATCTATCCACACATTCATCAATCCATGCATTCATCCATCTACCCACCCACCCCCCCCCCCCTACAACCACCTATCCCCCCATTTACCACCCACCATTTACACATCCATCCACACATCCATCTGCCCTTCCACCCACCATTTACACATCCATCCACACATCCATCCACTCAACCACCTACCCATCACCATCCCCACAACCGCCCAACTACCCACCCACTTATCCACCCATCTACCCATCCACTCATTCATCCACACATCCATTTACACATCAATCCACCCGTCTACCATCCATACAATCATACATCCACCCACCCACCCACCCATCCACCCCTCCCCTTCCATCACCTAACGTTTATCGAGTTAACAGTGGGAGAAATGCTAGACTGGGCGCTCTGTGACCTGGTTTTCGTTCTCAGCACAGCCCCTGTGCTGAAGCCAAGTTTGGGGGCGACGCCTACCCGGGTCTGAGTCTCAGACCTGCTATCTTCTCTCCTGTCCTTGGCCAGACGCTTTCTCACTTTGAGCCTCAGTGTCCTCATCTGCAAAACTGGGAAATGACAGCACTTGTCTCGTTATCGTGAGGACAGAATGAGAAAATATGCATGGGACTTCCTGGAATCAGGCCTTGGTGGGGGCTGTCCAGGGCTTGCGCTTTGGGTGGGGGGCGCCAAGACGGGGCCAGAGATGGCTCTTGCCTTGGGGCCACCGTGCAGCGGAGTGGAGCACTGGTGAGGTCTGTGCTGGGGACATGGAGAAGGATGAGGGGCTGGGCCCGAGATGTATGGCTGGCGGCCGTGGAGGATTAGACCAAGGTTTTCGAGAAGGGTAGAACGGGGCTGTGTTGGTATCGTGGAAGCAGCCCTCTGGCTGCTGTGCAGGAAACAGATTAGACATGGGGACCCACGAGACAGAAACCAGGTAGGACACTTGCAGTTGCCTGGACTAAAGACCATGAGACTGGAGGGCGGCACTAAACTTCATGGACACTTTTTGTCCTAAACACTGAAACTGTGCAGGCACCAGAATTGCCGACTTAGGCCTCAGGTGACCTTAATGGCACCAGATCACCGGTCCCCCAGTAACGCTAGCTTCCCAGCCTGTGTCCCTGGCAGACATTGCTAATCAATTGCAGCTCTCTTTCCCCTCAGAGCCTAAAACTGTGCTGTCCAATCTGGTAGCCACTAGCCACCATTTAAATACAGCTCTTTAAGTCTAAATCAACTAAAATGGAATAAAACTGATGATCCAGTTGCTCCATTGCAACGGCTACATTTTAAGGACTTGATATCTACAAGTGGCTAGTGGGTGCCGGGTTGAGAGGGAGATACAGAGCGTTTCACCATCACAAGGCTCTGTGGGACCGTGCCGGCCTCAAGCAGCTGCGTAGCCGGTTCTGGGCTCGGCTGGGATCTGGACGGGCGCTGAGCTCTCTCTGTGCCTCCCGGGCTGGTGGGTGAAGAATCCTGCCTCTCGCGTCTCAGGCTGTGTTTCTTTCGGCCCGGATTTCACACCGAAGGTCAGACTCAAGAGAGCAAAGTCCCTCTGGCTGATCCTTCTCAAGTTCACTTTCTTTTTTGTCTCTCAAGAGAAAAAAAAAAAGGAGAAGCCCAGCCTCGGCCGCGATGTCATTGGCGAGCGTCACTCCGGCCCCGAGCTCACCTTGTCCCTCCGGCCTCCGGAGGCTGGGGCTTCTGTTCTGCGTCTATTTTTAGCGCCTCTGGGTGAATGTCACTGCCGCTGGTGGCTGACATTTCATACTCTGGGAACCCTGACCTGCTGCTTTTCCGGTTGTGAACTGAACCTGCTTTTTCATGCCCCAGAAGGAAAGAACAATGATCATTAATAATCGGCATCTTCTGGAAAATCGGAAACGGAGCCTCGGTGATCCGAGGCCGCCCTTAACCCCAGCTGTGCTGCCTGTGGCGGCCACTGCCTGGCTGGTCTCTGGAAGGCTCTGCAGCTGCCAGAAGGTCACGCCCTGTGGCCACCGGGGAAGCAGGGAAGGTGGGCAGTAGGCAGGGGGCTGGGAGAGGGCGACTTTGGCCCTCAGTCACACGGCCAGGGGCAGAGGAGGCTGAGGCAGAGGGATGAAAACCGCCACCTGCGTGGAGACCTGCGGCCCACCTCCAGAGACCAGCAAGGGAAACACCCTCCCAGGGCAGGGTGGAGTGCAGGCGGGGGGAGGGGAGGGTTCCTTGCTCTGGGTGTGTGGGTGGGGGTCTCAGCTGTGCTGGGGTGCTCGATGTCTGAGCCCTAGACCCTGGGTTTGTGCCCTGCTGGGTACTGTGGGCACAGGGGGCAATGAGGACTTGGGGGTGGCTGGAGTTAGCGGGGCAGGGAAGGAGGGCGGTGGGGACAGGGGGCTCGTGGCTGCAGAGCCTCACACCTGCTGGCAGGGACAAGGCTGTAGGTTCCCCCAGCACAGGTGACCCTTTTGGGAGTAGGGAGCCAGGGCTGGCCTGGCCTTTGGGGGTTGCAGGGGGGAGGCTGTGCTTGTGTCCCAAGTCACCTTTGACAAGGAAAGCAAAGGTCACGGGAACAATCCCTCCCTTTCACGCTGGGCGACCTGGCAGGAGCTCATGTGGAGCTGCAGAGGTGGCAGCCCCTCCCGAGCAGCCCAAGACAAACACGCTGTAGGAAGTTCCCACGCTCCCAGGGCCTCTGCCCGGAGCTTCTGTAGTCACCTGCCTGAGGCTGGGGCTGTGAGGAGGGCGGGGCCTCCGCCACCAGCAGGTGAGCCCGGAGTAGCACCACCTGGGGGCACACCGGCGGGGCACCTATTCCATGCCACACAGTTTGCAAACATCGTCTCACTGATGCCTCACGACAATCCTACTGTGTTGATATTATGATCTGCGTTTTGCAAAATAGTTAACCTGAGACTCAGGGGGGTTAAGCGACTTGCCTCGGGTCGCACAGCCAATAAAGGGAAGCGTCAGTGTTTGGTCTCGGACTCCCCCGGTTGCTAGGTCTGTGCTCTTGGGGGTCAGCGTGCAGTCACTCAGCAAACCTGTGCGGCACGCTACTGCGTGCCGGGATGCAGACGTGGGCAGTGCAGTGGCCTGGCGGGAGACCTCACGCCTCGAGGCACGGCAAGAGAACACCAGTAGCAGTGGCCTGGGGTTCCTCCTACAAATCGGGCAAGTGGGTCCCCAAACCGACCCCAGGAGAATATTCTAGAAGGAGGTATAACAGCGGGCACACACCCAGCCACGGGCGAAGGTGCTAGAGGAACACAACGTTTCAGTTCCCAGAGTTTTGTTTGGGGCTATTTTCCAGGATCTTGGGTCGGGGATGGCCCGGGAGGGGGCGAGGGTCCTGGTTCACACAGAACCGGGGCGGGTAAGAGCAGGCGCCCCTGCTGCCACGAGCGCCCCTTCCGAAGGGGGAGGCGCATGGAAACGGGCCCCCTAAGCCTCGGCCACACAGGGGCCCGCCAGGTCCTCCTCTCCCAGAGGCACCCTGAGAAACGTGACCCGGCTGGGAGCTCTGGGAGGGCAGGGCTGTCCTCTCTCAAGCGACGCAGATCGAGTGCCAGCTGTATGTATGCCGGGGCACGGGTGAGAGCGTCTCGTCCTCAGCGCTCAGCGCGGGGCCTGGCTCAGTCAATGCACAGGAACGCTGGCCATGCAGTGGGGCCACTGCTGGTCACAGTTGTCACTGTCCCTGCCCCACTCCTGAGGCTCCCAGGGCCTGAGGGTCAGAGGGCCTTCCTGTCTTTGAGGACCCCTGGAAATGGCCACACAGCTGCCTTGCAAGGGCGCCCCATGGCTGGTCGCCCAGATGGGACAGTGGCCCAGCACTGGCACGGCAGTTTCGAGCGGCGGCCTCGAGGGAGTCCGCGGCTCCTTCCCCTGGGCCTCCGTCGTGGCTGCGGTGAGGATGGGCCAGGTCACCCGGTGGCTCAGGTCGGGCTGGAGCCCGCGTGAGGGTCAGAGCCGGGAGGCAAGGGGACAGGCCTGGGCCGGGCGGGCCCTGGGGTGACACTGGCGGGGCTCTCCCCTACTCGGGGCCCTCCCACCTCTGAGATTCTGGATTTCGAGGCAACAGGTGTTCAAGAAAGACCTGTCCTCTCAGGCAGGTGTCCGGCCAAGTCCTTCCTTGGCCAATCTCTCCTCCTTGGGGCTCCCGGCTCCGGAAGGGACATCAGGCTCGCAGCTGAGCACGGGGCGGCCCTGCCCCTCCTTCACTGCCCCGCCTGCCTGGACCTGCCCCCACTGACCTGCCCTTCTGGACAACACCGGCCACCCACCCAGACTCACCCACCCGCCCCATCTCGCCGTTCCCCAGCCACGCATGCTCGCGGCGTCCACCCTCTCGTCTCGCCACCTGCTCCCCGTGTACCCGCCCAGCTTCCTGCACCGAGCGTCCGTCCACTCGCCCCACCGCCATGCACCCGCTTAGCGCCTGACTGCCCACCTGGTTTACCTGCTTGTCCGTCACTCCCCCCGGCTCCTGAAGTGGCAGAGTGGACACAGAGCAGGGCTAGAGAAGTGGCAAAAACCAAGTCAGTGAAAAATAAATGCTTTCAGTCCCTGGCTTTGCACCTCTCCAGCCAGGGACAGCAGCTCCTCCTGTCTGGGAGGCAGAGTGCGGCCGGGCGGGAGGAACACAGGGGCTTCCGTGTGAAACCCCCGGCTGCACTTGAGTCGAGGGTCTGCGGTTTATCGGTTGCGTGAGCATGGATGAGTTAACCAGCTTTCCCGTGTCCCCAGAGCGTCAATGGCAACACCAGAGCCTCTGTGCTGAGTCATCGTAGCAATGACATGCAGGCAATAAGCAATACGTTACTGATATGATTAATTCTCCTTATAGAGCCTGCACTACCTAATTGTGTCTGATCCTACTCAGGGTGCGAGGTTTATTTTGCCTGCGATTACTGAATGCCAAAGTGATGAAAAATAATCTCTGTATGCAATTTCTCGTTCGTCCGGGCCTCCTTTTTTTCTAATTAGAGTGCTCCCTGCCCATTTTCAATCACGCTCTCCTTTTTCATTTGAGCGGCACTGCTAACATCTCCTTGATAAAAGGAAAACAAAATTTCCAGTTGAGATAAAGGAAGGGCCATTTCCTTTGTCAGCTCTCCTTGAAAGGAGCATTCAATGCGCGATGTGATTTTCCCACTGGAATGTGGAGAGAGAGAGGTGTGAAATATTTGTCCAGATCGTTTCTCATTAATGAGGCATTCCAATAGCCACGAGTGCCGGCCCTCTCCCCAGGCACACCCGGGAGGGAGCGGCGCGTCTGAGTAGTCTCGTCTGTGCGAGTGAGAGCGTCCTGGCCTCTGGCTGAGCTGGGACACAGGCGCTCGTGTTCGCCGGTGCAAAGTGTCAGACAGCGTCCGCAGCTCGCCCTGGCCACGGCGTGGCGGAGCGCGGCCTGGCGTGGGCTGTGGAGGCTTCGGCTTCCTGCTGCCGGGGCCGGGCTAGGCTGGAGGCCGCACCGGAGGCTCTGGTGTGTGCCAGGCTCCTTGCACATGTGGCTTTATTCTGTCTCCTGTGTGGGAGAGGCATGTAATTACCCCATCTTAGAGGAGGAGGCTGAGGGTCACAGTGGCTATGGGAGACTCACTCCAGGTTACACCAGTAAACACATTTCAGGTCTGTCTGACGCCAACGTCCAGCTCTTGCTGCCACAGCTAGAAGTGTAGCCATTCACCTGTTCACCGCTTCCCCCAAGTCCCCAGAGTGCTTCTGAGCCAGCAAGTGTCCAAGAAGGATGGCCCCTGGGCCCACGCGTCCCCTGTGACGATGGCCTAGTCCGAGCTTCTCGCCTCGGCTGAGACACAGCCCCACGGTCCCAGTGCCATCTCCTCTCAGGAAGGGGCTCCCACCTGGCCTGCCGCTGTCTTCCAGGGCATCTCTGGACGCCTGCGACACCGGACCCTCTGCACGCGTGGCCACCGCAGGCTTCTGGCTGGGGATTCGGGCAGGCCTGGCGTGGGGGCAGGCTTGGTGGCCTCCAGTGCTCTTCGCCACTTGCCGTCCACATCCGCGCGCGGCCTCCCCCGCCTCGAGGGCTGACCTCGTCACCTCTGGGACATCGTGGGTAGGATGGAGCAGGGCTCTTAGGCACAAGAGCCACTGCGGCTGCTGCCTGGCTTCTTCCAGCAGTACGCCTGCCTTCTCCAGCGGCCCTGTGGAGAGGGCTGCATGGCAGGGAACTGGGGCCTCCTGCCCGCGGCCCTGTGCGGGTGGCCCCTGGACGCGGATCCTCTGGTGTCGGTCGCGCCATCACAGGGGACGGTGGCCCCGATCGACATTGCAGCTGCAGCCTCCTGTGGGTCCCGAGCCAGCTCCACCCAGCCACGCCGCGCCTGGCCCTGACCCCCAGGGGCCGGGAGGGCCATGGCCACAAGCTGTGAGCCGCTAGTTGGGCCATCATGCCGCAGCGAGAGATCGCTAGTGTGTGAGGCGTGAGTCCTGCTCTGTCCCTACCGGTGGAGTAACCTGGGCCAGGTGACCAGCACGGAGCCTCAGTTTCCTCCTCCATCAGACAGTCACAGCGACTGCCTTGGAGAGGTGTGCGGAGGACGGAGCGGGATGCGTGAGTGTCCTGCGCTGCGCCCGGCTTCCGGAGGGGCCTGACCGCGCCTCGATTGTTTCTGTTGCTGTCACGATCGCTGTGTGGGCCTCGGTGACACCCCTGCCAGCGGGGACAGCTTCTTACATGCCCTGACACACGCACTCACACACGCGTGCACACTCACACACACGTGCACACACGTGTACACTCTCACACATACACACATTCACACTCACACACACCGGCACACACACGCGCACACACACGTGCACACTCACACACATGTGCACACTCACACACTCATGCACACACGTGTGCACACTCACACACATATACTCACACACTCAGCTTATGATGGGCTTTCTGTCCCTGCTACAGAACCAGTGAATGAAGTTTTTTTTTTTAAATAAGAAACATTTTAACTGTGCTACAATATACATAGTGTACATTTTACCATTTTAGCCATTTATTGGTGTATAGTCTGTGGCATCAAATACGTTCGCATTGCTGTGCGACCATCGCCACCGTCCACGTCCGGAACTTTCTCATCGTCCAGAATCAAATCCCTGTCCCCGCTAAACACTAACTCCCCTCCCCTCCGCCCCGCCCGGCTCCCCGTCCCCGTCCCCGTCCCCGTCCCCGTCCCCGTCCCCGTCTGTCTGTCGCAGGCGTGGGACCACGCAGCGCTCGCCACTGTGACTGGGTCCCTCCTCCCAGCGCCGTGTCCTCAAGGCCCCCCGTGCTGCAGCTGTGCCAGATCTCCTCCTGTGCGCGGCGCGGCGAGTTCCTCGGTGAGCGGTCTCTCCGCTCGGTCCTCCCTGCGGCCGGAGTCTCGCTTCTTACCTGCTGATTTCCCGCCCTTCTCGGAACCCGGCTCTGAGAGAGCCCGACTCAAGACGTGTTCTGGGAGAAATGACGAGAGTCCGAGTATCTGGGTCCGTGTCCTGGTCCGGCAGGTTCTTGGCTGGGCGGCCTGCAGCGGGTGGGTGACCCTTCCCGCGTCGCCGTCTCCGCGCCCATGAAATGGGGCGAGGGCCGCTCACCCGGCCGCCGCAGGCCTGAACACGAGGACCTGCTTGGAAATAGCGGGGTGTGTGGGGGACGCAGACTCTCCCTGGCATGTCCCCGAGGCCCGGAACGATGGCACCCTCTGCCCACCTGAGCCTGACCCCCTGCCCCTCAGCGGGGGACCAGGGCCGGCGGCCGTTGCCATATTTCCACATGGTGGCACGGGATACTTTAATTACCACCTGTCGTCTGAGATAAGGCCCCTGGGTGCCACGTTCCGTACCTGGCAAGGCCGTCGGGACGACCCCAGGCCATTCCTGGGTGTCTTGCGGGGGACAACGGCAGTGGGGAGGAGCTAGATCCACATCCGCGAGGTGTAATCTCAGACGTGCGCTGGGAACTCCCTGGTGGCCGGAGGCTCCGGAATTCCTACCATCTGCCGAGCGGAGGGCCAGGAATCGGGTGGGCTGTGTGCTCCCCCAGGGGCGGTGCGACCTCGGCAAGTCGCCCGGGGTGAGAACACGGGCTCTGGGGCAGATTAGACCTCGGGCCTGCCTCTGGCTACGTAGGTGGCCTTGGGGACTCTGCTGAACTGACCCGTGCCTCAGTTTCCCCATCTGTAAAGTGGGGACAATAAGGGCTCCCACGTTTCCTGGGGCTAAGTACACTGTGAGCCTCTGTAGCTCTCTGTTCCTCCTCTCTGAGCCTCGCTTCCTTTATCTGCACAGCGGGGGGGTTGGGGGCTCCCCTGTACGGATGCCTGTTCATCCCTCTCTCCTCCCCTCGTTAGGTTTGGTGAGCGGCACGGTCCGCTTGGGGAGTGTGCATATCTGGAGGACAGCTCCCCTCGACGGCCCCCTGTTGTGCCCCCAGTCACGGCCCCCCATCCCAGCCTCCTCTCACAGCCTCCCATCACAGCCTCCCCTCATAGCCTCCCCTCACAACCTCCCATCACAGCCTCCCATCACAGCCTCCCCTCACAGCCTCCCATTGCTATCTCTGGGTCTGTGTCATATCCCTTGTGGCTGCTGCTTCTCAACCCGAGGGGCCCTCTTCCGTGGGCCTTCCGAACCACTTTCCCGGGGGGGGGGCGGGGTTCGGGCCAGGGCTGCCCTCTCTCCATGCTCGGTTTCCCCACGAGGCTCTGCCGTGAGCTCAGAGGGCTCCCCGTGGGCCTGGGCTCCCACGGGCACACCCCACCGGGTGCTCCCCACCCCACCCGGTGCTCCCCACGATCCTGACTGCTCCGAAGGATGCCCGAGACACCAGCGTCCACCCGGGGGTGATGGGAACGGGCTGCCCCTCAGCCTGGGCCAGGGCTTCCTGGGTCGGAGGACAGGGCTGTCCCAGGTGACAGGGCCGTGGCGGGACCCGGAGAGCTCCAGACAGCCACCGCCTTTGTGGGGTCCTGGCTTGGGGTCTCAGGGCTCTTCTCATAGGCCCATTCCCGTCAACCCTGACCACACCACTCCCAGCCTAAAACACTCAATGGCTCCCACCGGTCCCTCATGAAGTCCCTACTGCTTGCCATGACCCTCCAGAAATTCCCTGGCCACTCCCCCTGGCCACGGCCTCTAATCTCCCATCACGCCGTCCCGTGTCCTTCATGCCCTGGCCGCCCTGCACGCGTGTGCTCTCCGTGTCTCTCCGGCCCTGGGCCTCTGCCCAGGCAGCTCGCTCTGCGCCCCCAGCCCCCACTTCCCTGGCTGACTCCTCAACCTAAGTGCGTGCCAGCGACAGTGGTCTGTGGGCCCCATGCTGCCACCGCTTCCAGGGCCCAGAGGAAAACCTCGTTTCCCAGCCTCCCCGAAACCGCGGCACTGACTGCCTCCCGGTCCCTTCCAGCTGGGGGCGGCCAGAACCGGTATGAGGTCTCCACGTGTCCCCCACTCGGCAGAGCAGCCTGGATCCCCGCGTCCCCCCGGAGGAGACCCACTGGAGACCCTCCACTGGCACCCGGACCATGGCAGGAGTGCACGTGCACGAACAGTGAGAAGACGCCGGGTGCCGGCTCACGGTGCTGCCGCGCAGTGTCACGCGTGCACACGCGCTCCCGCTCCGGAGGAACCTTCCTCCGGAGGAAGCGGCCGGCCCTGCCGGGTGGGGTCGGGCACCTGCCTGGGCCTCCCCAGCTCTTGGGTCTGCCGTCGCGCCCCCTTGCCCACCCTACTGCTCCCCGACCACCACCTCTCCTGGCTGGGGCACCCCACGCAGCCTGGCCCACCCCACTCCAGCCCCGGCCGGCTCCCGCCGGTCCTCCCCGGACTCGGGCTCCCCGCTGGGCCCGCCTAGCGGCTGGACTTGGCAGGGGCCCAGCGCCCCCCTGCGCGCACGTTCTTCTTTCCAGAGGAATGCCCCAGATCCAGGTTCCCACAGGGGTGCCCCAACCCAGGGGAGCGGCTCCGGCCCGGCTGCTGCTCCGCGGCGGGAACGGCTGTTCCTTTGAACTCTGCGGAGCGAGCCCACAATCGGCACGGCAGCGACGCGGGAATGCCCGGGTCACTGCGCGTTCACCCGGGCGGGGGCTGCCCTCCCCCGCAGGTCAGCAGAGACGTGTCAAGTGAAACCCATTCTCATTAAAGGGACCATTAAGCAGGGGCCTTTAAACATGGCCATTTCCTAACGTTCTCCCTCGATGCCGGCTGAGCCCCCGGAGGAAGGAGCGGAGCCGGGGGTGCCGAGGGGCCCACCTTCACTCACTCAGCCTGCATTTATCTGGAAATCTGTCTCGACAGTCATTTAGAGACTCCGGCAAGGTTCTCCAGGCCCTGGTTCCTCAGCTGTGGAATGGGAACGCAGCCCCTCCCACCCTACCCCTCCCGGGGACAGAGATGAAACCTGAGGGCCCCAAACAGCAGCTGAGGTGTGAACTGGCCGAGGGAAGGTCCTGGTCGTGACAGGATTGGGCCGAAGGCAGCACAGGCCATGGTGTCTTCTGTTCAGCGAACACTGACTGAGCACCTGCTGTGTGCCAGGCTCTGTCCTGGGCCCTGGGATGGAGTATCAGACAAGACAGATAAGTGTCTCCACCATGTGTTCACATGCACTCAGCTCCTGATGGTAAATGCTGCACCTGGCCTCGCTCTGCTCATGTTCCTCTGCACATGTGTGTGTTTGAGAGACAGAGACAGAGACAGAGACAGAGAGAGCGCTCATCCTCCAAGTAACTAGAACTAGTTATCACAATTTGCCGACTGTCTTGCCCAAAAGTGGCCAGAGGGCAGAGAGGAGGGTCAGACCCTGGTGGGCCTCAGCTTCATGTCAAACCTGGGAGTCCACCCCGTGAAGAAATGAAGAAGAGTAGCTCAGATCCCAAACACCCTCATCCACCATTGAGGATTCTGTGATCAATTAGTCATGTCTGCTACCAGTGCAGCTTTTGTGGCCATGGCAGGTGTGCTCTGCACCAGCTAGCCCTGCTTGAAAATCGAAACTGAAGTAGTGTTTGAGGAAAAATTATGAAAGCAATTTGACAAAGCCATTGGACTTTCTTATCTTAAGGGCCTGTAATAGCTTGCCACATGTTCTGAGATAAAAACGTACATTGGCCCTGTCCATTGCCCGGGGTCGCCTGATAGCCTGAGGCACCGTGAGATCTCCCCGGCTTTTTGGCCACTGCTCTCATCTTCTGGGGTCTCCTTTGGCTCCCATTTGGCTGCCAGCTCACCCTCTGCAAAATTCACTGGGAAAGTAGTGCATTTATTTCAGCAATCATCTGAGTAAGTTTTGGAAGGGCCTGGAGCTGAGGCAAGAATCCTGCCTGGAAGCAAGGTCCAGGGGCTCCTGCCCAAAGAGTGGCCCACCTCTCAGCTGAGCAGCTGGGGTTCCCTGACACACAGCGTCTGCCCCAGACTCTGCATCTGTCTGTTGCTTCTGCCTGGGGGGCCTGAAAAGCCTCTCCTGGCTCTGCAGCACTTAGAGCAAAGCCCTGCCCTGCCGGGCCCACCTTCTTAGAACTCAGGCAGCCTCTCAGATAGCCCCGTGCTTTGATCCGATCACACTGCATTGTAAACTAAACTACTTGTGTGATAAGAATCTCTCTCTTCTACTCGATTCCAGGAGCTCAGAGAACAGCCCAGCATAGGGCATGGCACAAACAGGTGTCCTTCAAGTATCACAGTACAATCAAGTCTCACCTTTGTGCCTGCCTTGTACTAGTCGCTGAGTCTTCCTCTTCCAGAGTGGATAGAAAAAGGGATTTGATTTGTTTTGGTTTCCTGTGGTGCTCACCATTATCATCATCACCATCATCATAATCATCACCATCATCATCATCATCACACCATCACCACCATCATCACCACCACCATCACCATCACCATCATCACCACCATCATCACCATCACCACCATCATCACCATCATCACCACCATCATCACCATCACCATCACCATCATCACCACCACCATCATCATCACCACCATCATCACCACCATCACCACCATCATCAGCAGCATCATCAGCAGCAGCACCATCACCATCATCACTACAATCACCACTATTACCACAATCATCACCATCACCACCATCACCATAACCATCATCATCATCACCATCACCACCATCATCACCATCATCACCACCATCATCACCATCACCATCACCATCATCACCACCACCATCATCATCACCACCATCATCACCACCATCACCACCATCATCAGCAGCATCATCAGCAGCAGCACCATCACCATCATCACTACAATCACCACTATTACCACAATCATCACCATCACCACCATCACCATAACCATCATCATCATCACCATCACCACCATCATCACCATCATCACCACCATCATCACCATCACCATCACCATCATCACCACCACCAT
This sequence comes from Mirza zaza, assembly GCA_008750895.1. Taxonomy (NCBI): domain Eukaryota; kingdom Metazoa; phylum Chordata; class Mammalia; order Primates; family Cheirogaleidae; genus Mirza; species Mirza zaza. Next base: position 3,952 of record VSMD01129763.1, on the reverse strand, counting down.
CATCATCACCACCATCATCACCACCATCACCACCATCATCAGCAGCATCAGCAGCAGCAGCACCATCACCATCATCACTACAATCACCACTATTACCACAATCATCACCATCACCACCATCACCATAACCATCATCATCATCATCACCACCATCATCATCACCATCATCACCACCCTCACCATAACCATCATCACCACCATCATCATCACCACTATCATCATCACCATCATCATCGCCACCATCATCACCACCATTACCATCACTATCACCATCATCATCACCATCAAAATGTCATATCACTGACATTGTCATCACCACCATCAAAATATCATCATCATCATCATCATCACCATCCTCCTCCCCATCCCCATCCCCACCATCTTCATCACCGTCACCCCCATTATCATCACCATGGTCAGCTCATCAGAATTTAACATGTGGGTGGGCACCCTGAGTACTGGAGCCAGAGGGAGAAAATCAGACAGGGACAGGTTCAGATTTCTAAGGTCCCCATAATCTCCCCAGTGGAACCCAGCTGGGCTGTTGAGGGGTCATGGCGGCAGACCCCCATGCAGAGGATGAGCTTTGTTAGTCAGGGCTGGGCTATGGCAGGACTGAGTGTCGAGTCAGCGGAGGGTGCCGGAAGAATCTGGGATTGCTGAAACGCTGACAGCAGACAAAGGTGCTGCGGCATCTCCTGGCTCCTCAGCAGGGGCTACTTGGAGAGGACCTCCACCTCTACCTACCTGGATGACCTTGGGCAGGCCTCTTCCTGTCTGTTGGCCTCAGTTCCCCATCTCTAAAATGGGGACACACTGGGACATCAGGGTCTGCCCTCAGCAAGTGGCTGGGGCTTGCCCTGGGCAGCCGGGAGGGGCTGATGGGCAGGTGGGGTGGGGGAGGTTTCTGCAGGTGACCATGGGAGCAGCCCCAGTAGACCTCCCCGATTCCCTGGGGCAGAGGAGCTGGCAGGGCCTGGAGTGCAGCTGTCCACAGGCATGTCCGGCTCAGCGTCACATCCCCCGGGCACCTGGCCTCTCCGTCTCACTTGATGGCGTCACCCTGGCAGTTGTCTGGACGCCCCTCTCCTTGGCCCTCTCCTGGAGTTTGTCCCAGAGTCCTGGCAGGGTCACCTCTGTCCCACCACCATCTGCCCCCTGTGGGGACACAGGACTCCCTCCCTACTTCCTCCAATCCCCTCCACCAAGTGGCTGGAAGAAGCTTCTAAAGTGGCACTCATGGCCCTGTCCCTGCACCCCGCAGGGCCCCGCCCTTGGCATAAAGTCCAAGGCCCTGGCAAGGCCTGTGAGGTCCACCAGGGCCTGAGGGTCAGGGGCTGGCAGGGCTGCAGCCCCCATCTGGGTTTGGGCAGCCTGCGCCGACTGGCCCCTCTCTGCTCCGGGTCTTGCATGGACTCTTTTTCTTCTCTTCCTGCCCGTCTATAGTATCTTTCCCTGGCTGCTCTGGAAGTTTCCTTGGAGCCCCACTGTCTGTGCTTCCTGCCAGCATTGGCCGTGGCGTCATGGCGAGCTGGGGAGGGTGGGCTCACTCTGTGCTCCCCGCCCGGCGTGGGCTTGGCACTTAGCGAGTGCTCAGTGTGCCCGTGTGGAGTGGGGGGGCGGGGCCCGGCCTGTGTGGGGTGAGGACGGGGATAGTGGCAAATCCCCAGTTTTAGGGCTTCCCAAGTGGTGAGCAGGAGGCCTGAGCAGGCAGGACCCTCACCCCTCCAGTCCGAGGGTCCACACCAGCTCCCACGCCCAGCTGTGGGGTCTCTGGGCCTCGCTCCACCTCTGTTCAGTGGGCACAGCGATTGTGCCCCCTCGCAGCGACCCATGGGGCTTTGCGACTTGCTGTCGGGGTGCCTGGTGTAGAGGAAGCACTGTATTCCTGTATTCCTAGGCCCGTGGTTATTGGCATCACCCAGGAATGAATGAACGCCACCCCAGCCCCATCGTCCCTGGGGGGCTTCGGAATCACTGAGGGGGGTTGGCCGTGTTGGTCCCCCACAGGTCGGACCGGGTGAGCTGGGGAGTCCTGACTCCCCCAGGGCTGGCCTTCACGCTGGGTGCACCCAGGGGGGGATCCCTCCTCAGCTCTTGCCTTGAATCTCTTCCGGCCGCTGCCCCCAAAACCCATACCTGCCAAAGGAGGGAAGGAAGCCTGGGAGAGGCCAGGTGATGTGTGGAGCCCGGGCTGAGACCCAGCCAGAAGCCAGGTGTCCCTAGGTCTCCCTCAGCTGAAACCAGATGTCTAGGGGTCTCCTTCACCCGGAGCCAGGTGTCCCTGGGTCTCCCTCAGCTGGAGCCAGGTATCCCTGGGTCTCCCTCAGCTGGAGCCAGGTGTCCCTGGGTCTCCCTCAGCTGGAGCCAGGTGTCCCTGGGTCTCCCTCAGCTGGAGCCAGGTGTCCTGGGTCTCCGTCAGCTGGAGCCAGGTGTCCCTGAGTCTCCCTCAGCTGGAGCCAGGTGTCCTGGGTCTCCGTCAGCTGGAGCCAGGTGTCCCTGGGTCTCTGTCAGCTGGAGCCAGGTGTCCCTGGGTCTCCCTCACCTGAGCTGTCACTTTTTCCCCACCCTGGACAGATAGAGTGCAGGTGACATCGTCACCACTGACTTTGGTGCTCTCACTAAGGACGTCACTCCCATCCGGAGCCGAGGGCTGGGCAGTCACTCTGCAGGGCCAAGGAGCTAATGCCCCAGAGACGGCCACTCGTCTGCCGTGCCGCTCAGAGCAGGGAGTCCTGCAGCTGCTAAGCACAGTCTGCTTTCTGGAAGTTTCTGCCTGTTGCCTTCGGGTGCAGTGGAGAGTCTGGGTTTTATCTGGAGTGAGGTGGCTGGGCCATCCCCCGGCTGCTGGGCGGAGACCTGCGGGAGAGGCGGGAGGGCAGCGGGGGGGGACAGGGTTCGAAGCTGGGGCCGTCCCATCCCGAGAGGCCCAGGTGTGGCCAGGCCAGGTGGGTGGGGCTGCAGGTGCAGACCAGACCTGTTTGGGGAGTGGGACCAGCAGCCCTGCACGGCGGGCAGGCCCTCCTGGGCGGCCCAGGTCCTCTTCCTGTGGGCATCTCCCACCCCCGGCCCCCGAGGCGGCGCCAGAGCTGGACTGCCACGCGGCTGGGCCTCCAGCGCCACTCGAGACAGCCCCACTGGGTTCTGCCCAGGCACTGCCTCACGCAGAGCAGGAGTGGCCCCGGTCCCTAGAGGGGGCTGAGGGCCGGGTGCCCCGCCAGCCCCACACATCCAGCAGACAAGGCTGCCCCCCACCCTGAGAGGGCGAGGCGGGGCCGCCCTGTGGATTTGGGGGGTCATTCTCAACCCCGGGCTCTGGGCTGGGAGGAGAAGTCGGGAGGGGACCCCGGAGGCCGCAGGGCCCAGGCCGGGGAGGCTGCCACTCGTCCTCTCCTCGGCCAGGGAGGTCGGCGCCGTCCCTGCGCGCTGTGGACGCGGATCCTGTGTCCTCCCCGCTCGGGAGCCATAAGGTTCCTCTCGGGTCATGAATCCCGCCACATCACGCCACGCCATGCCCAAAGCCCCAACGGCGTCCCCTGGCCCTGAGGACAAGGCCTGGCTCCTTCCCTGGGCCCCTGTGGCCCCTGGGGTTTGTGTCCTCACTCACGGTCCCCACCCCAGCTGGAGGGGTCCTGGGTGCTCTGCACGTGCTGTTCCCTCTGCCTGGAACAGTCTCCTCCTCTGCTGCCCCTTCTCCCTCCCCTCCTTCCCCCTCCTCCTTCCCCTCCCCTCCTCCCTCCCCTGCCCTCCTCCCTCCCCTCCTCCCTCCCCTGCCCTCCTCCCCCTCCCTCCTTCCTCCCCTCCCCTCCTCCCTCCCCCCTCCTCCCTCCCCTCCTCCTTCTCTTCCTCCCTCCCTCCTCCCTCCCCTCCTCCCCTGTGTCACCCCTCTGCACGTCCCTCCCGACAGCCTTGTCCCCACATCCCCGTCCTTCGTGTTAGTTAACATGACCGG